>BQNB010045442.1:0-28751 GCA_026074375.1 Tanacetum coccineum
TTGTCATTCAATATATATCTTGTGCTAGTGATCTGAGAAGTAACACGCCCCGGACCCTTATTCCGCTGCGACCCAATTTAGGGGTGTTACATACGAGGCTGTAAATGAAGTTCGAGCAGAAGTTCAAATGTTTTCAAAACATGCCAAATGGCTTGCTATTATTTCTGTTAAAGGCAAGTATTCCGCCAAAAAGGAAACTTAACCTCTTAACGGGAATTTATTCTCGGGCATGGCCTACTTTATGACCATGCAAAGGCTTGTGATTACTTTGCATCACAACCCGTGCTTTCTATATTCCATAAGTGTACGTGTCAGTGCGCTTATATGATTAAAATAAGAGAAATCTTATTTCTTATGTGTTGATTTTCAAAATTAAAAATTTTCAAATAAGAAATTCATTAGAAAAATCATTTTTAAAGACATTTGACCACTCAAACAACGACTACTGCTCTTTAAATAGAAAACGGGTCATTGTTTGAGGGAGAGAAAATGTCAAATATCTTCTTCATAATTAATCATGTGATAATCGAAAAAGATTTTAAACATATCGGATAAATATTTAAAGGGGAGTTAATTAATTTTAACTCAATCGGGCTTTATTTGTTATGTGTTTAACTCTTAGAGGGTATTATGGTAAAATGTGAGACTTATTCTTAATTATTAACCCTTAGGAACTAGTTTTGCCATTAGCGAAACTACTTTTGCTTTAGGTTAAATTCATTAGGAAAATAGAAGTATCACTAAACCTCAGGGGGCATTGTTGCCAAAACCCAAAAGTTTTAAAACAAAACACCCCCTTCCCCGGTTTCTTATACACACACGAACACACTCACCCTTAAACCTCCATTATTGAATCTTTAAAACCTTCAAGAACTCATTTAATCTTCATTTTAATCTTAAGGTACACTTGTTTTAAGGTTAAAACTTCCATATATCATACCTAATCTTGGAATTATGCTCGAAAAACTCTAAAATTCGACCTAACTTTCGTTACCCTAAAAAGTAGATGAAATGTTAAATTGATTATGGGGTTTTGGTCCTATAGAGGTCTAGATGATATACCTATAACAGTTTTTAATGGGGATAACGTACTCATACGTTTTGGTTGATTCTTGATGTCGTACCAATAAAAAATGGTCAAGAACTTGTAAAAGTTCATGGGTTTGGGTTTAGAATTGCTTAAATAACTATTTGAGTGAATTTGAGTGTCCTTAAATATCTTAGTATGTTAAAATCTTGAATATCTTGGGTTTTTTATGTTTATGTGAGTCGAATAAGTCAAAAGGCAAGATTTTCGTTCATGAGTTAAATGTGTTAAAATGTTTCCTAGATGCTATGTGATCATGTTAAGATGGATAGTGATGCTTGAAAAGGTGTAAAATGTTGGTGTAAGTGTTATATAGGCGAACTATACACTTGGGTCAACACAGGCGAACTATACACTTATATAGGGCGAACTATACATGATTTTTTTCTAGAAGAACTAATCTCGTAATCTTGGTAATCAAATCTCGTAATCTAATCTAAGTTTAATGAAACCTTAACTTATTACTTAGTGATTAATTTAGGTCTAGTTTTTCCTTAGAAATCTTTAGTGATTGCCTTGGTTTCTATAGCCTTATGGTTAGTGTGTGTATGATTATGTATGTTTCTCCCTCGGTCTCATGTGTGTCAATATTTTTGCCTTGTAAACTGTGTTTATAATTCCTACGTGTAAATCAGTCTTGCAGTTATTCATTCGTCTATGATCTAGATTGTCTTTCAGTGTATATATTATTTGTTTGTATATGAACTGTTTATGACAAATCTTAGCAGTGATCGTGATGTCATTTCCATTACTGGCTCAACAACGCCAAACTTTGATCTTGTACTTGTTTCCCAAGGAGAAAACATGAGATTGGAAAATGCAACGGAAGACTCAAAACCTGGAATAGATCCAAAGAGAACCCACATTTCAAGTCGTCTGATGCTCTCTGCTCTAACTCCAAGCTATCTGTATTTCTCATCACTGCAGATGTTTCCAGAAGTTTACATGCACCAATTCTGGGATACTGTTTACAAGCATACACGTTCTACAGATTCAAACATAGACAAAAGAAGAGATTTAAAATCACTTTGGAAATCTTCAGAGATATCCTTTCAAGATCTGCCCTCGAGTACAGGGTCAAAACTTTTGATGCTTACTTCCTACTATGAAGAAATTGTGTCTTTCTTAAGGAATTGGTCTACATGGGAAAATCAATTACTCAATGATGTTGTTGTGATCAGATGATATCAAACTTGGAGACTTTTGTTGCATCATTACAGTAGTTTATTGGAAAGACAACGGGGGTATCTTGACAAGCTTCCTCTCTCCAGAGCCAAACTCCTTTGGGGTGTATGTACACCATCAGAAGGAATGTGGACTATGTCGAACTACTTTGGGGCACGATTTCATTTAACAGATTGATAATAGAGCCTACAAAATATCAAGAGAAGTGTACTACCTCGATTCACAAAAGTAATCATTACTACTTCCTTACTCCAAGAAGTCAGAACAGACATCTCCTGGAGAAACAAGATCGGGGATGCACACCTCCAAGGATGACTATCTGATAAACACTTTAAGATTTATCTCTGCAAAAGAAGCAACTCAAATCTATGGTGCTATACTTCCTAAACTATTAACCAGTCCTGAGATGAAGGAAACCAAAGATTACAAGACTTACCTTGGTTTTTCTACAGGAGCTACTCCTCCTAAGATTGTAAGGAAATTCAAGAAAGCTTCTCCATCTAAGAAGGACCTTAATCTGAGTCTAGTCCCCGTGGATGAAGAACCTAAATCTGCAAAGAAAAAGGTTCCATCCAAGAAGACTACAAGAAAACAGACTTCAAGAGTGGTTATAAGAGATACAAAAGTGGAGTCATCATCTAAAAGGAAGGAAAAGGTGTATGTTGCTAGAGGCAAAGGAATTGAGCTACTATCTGAAGTAGCATTAATTGAAGATACTCAGTATGAAGAAGTTCGCCAGAAGAGTTTGAGGGACTTTCACAAGACACATCTAAGTGGTTCAGGTACTGTTACCAAAACTGCTCCAAGTGCTACAAAGATCAAACCTTCTGTTATAGATGAAGGAACGGGTACTAAACCAGGGGTTCCTAATGTGACTGAAGAAGAATCAACTAAAAGTGAAGCTGAATCTTGGGGAAATGATGAAGATGACAGCAATAATGACCATGACTCTAGAAGTGAAGGAAGTGATCAAGAAAAAGATAGTGGTGATGACAAGGCATAATCTGACAGTGAAAAAGGGTCGGATTTCGAGCATGAAACTGATGAGAATGAATCGGGTTCTGAATCTGATCAAGAAGAAAATGAATAAGATATAGGAGATGATGAAGAAGAAGTGAAGGACGAGTTTGTTAAAACCCTGTCCAATGATACTGATGATGAAGATGAAACAACGATTAAAGATAAAGCTGAAGGTGATGAGGATGAAGAGATGGATTATACTACCAGTCAGCTATACGATGATGTGGATATACGTCTAAATAAACCAGTTCAAGCTAATGATGAGACGGTTCAAAAGGAGGGTACCAATGCTGAAATGACTAACGTTCAACAAGGGAATGAAAATCCGGAAATCTCTCAAGTCATAGAAGATGCTCATGTGACACTTTTTACTGTTCCACAGAAGACTGAGTTCCAGTTACCAGCTCTTCTCACTTATCTGACTTGGCAGCTAAATTCTTAAACTTTGTAGATATTCCTACTACAAAGACTGAAATTGTTTCTCCAATGGATATTCCTGTCCATCATGTAGTACCAAGCGGTCAAACACCTACACTCCTTACAGTACCTGTTTCGGTTATCACTGAATATTCGCTGGTATACACCATAATCATTCCACAATCATTACCATCCTTTACACCCCTACCTCAACTATCAACACCCACACTACCACCAACAACTGAAGCAACAAATCCTCAATCTACACTTCCTGACTTCGTATTTGTCTTCCAATTCAATAACAGAGTCTCAGCTTTAGAAAAAGATGTTTCTGAACTAAAAAAGGAGGATCCTCATAAAACTCAAGTGACTGCTTTAGTAGATGAACATCTAGATGCAAGACTTGAAGCCACTAGAGAGGAGTTCATGAGCCTACTTTTAGCATTGATTACTGCTAAGATTACCAAGCAAGTCAAGATTCAACTTCCATAGATTTTGCCTTAGGAAGTATTTAACTTTGCCCCTCCGATGATCTAAAAGATGGTTACAGAGTCACTTGAAGAGGCTGTTCTAGCCAAGGAGTCTTCTCAACCATAATCTTCGTATGAGGCTGCTGCAACGCTTACATAATTTGAGTTGAAGAAGATTCTTATCAACAAAATAGATAAAAGTGAATCATATCTGGAAGCTCCTGAACACAGAGAATGCTATGAAGGATTGATAAAATCTTATGATCTCGACAAGACTCTCTTCTCTACTTATGGTAGAGTATATTCATTGAAGAGAAGCCAAAAAGACAAAGATAAAGATGAAGACCCTTCTGTTGAATCAGACCGAGGGTTGAAGAAGAGGAAGACAAACAAGGATGCTGAACCAACAAAAGGTCTAAAAACTAAAGAATCAAAGTCTGCTTTCCAAAGTTTACTAAGGTCTCAATCCAAAATCTTCTGTCATTGTTTTTTTTTGGTAAGTTCTGTTCAAGGAGGAAACCAGAGTTTTGAGGTTGCAGTTCTGATTTGCCACAAGATCAATGAAGGGAATCTGGGTAATGATGATGAAGACCCACGAAAAAGGTTGCATCTAAAGTGACTAGTTTACAAACCCAAAGCAACCTCAAGAACCCACTGATCCTGATTGGAATGAAGGCAAGATCCATATCAAGACCAACTCAAAGCTGTGTTGATGACTCTCGCAGCTTACTACTGTTATCTTTAAAGTCCTTTGATGAATTGATGAGAACTCCTTATTGACTTCTCTGCATACATCATGTATGGCCTAAAAATAACCAATCTGACTAATAGAAACCTTTTAGGACCAAATTATGATGAGTTGCATATGACTTTGACAGAATGGCGTACAAGGCTCTATCGGAGAAACTTGATTGCGGCGAAAATTAGAAGGCGATGATTATCCATTTGATCTTACAAAAAACCCCCTTTTTTAGTCATGGGTGGGTATCGTCAAAGGTACTGGTTTGATTACTTCTTAATAATGATCTCAAGTATCTGCAAGGAGGAATTTCAACATAACCTATACGAACTTCTACACAACGATGAAGGCGCTCAGTTGATCTCCCAGGCATTGAAGACATGGTTCTAAAACAATTGGCCAGTCATGTTAAAAGTGTCTATGTAAAACATGCATTCTTGGGTATTTCTAATTGGAAGAGAACAACTAAGACCTTCTATGGGTATGCACTGAGGCTGCAATCACTCATGATGTGAATTTTATGAAAAGTTTTTATACTGGCAATAACTCATGTTAAGGTAAATGAGGAAACATCGGTTATGGGTATCTGAAAGAGATTGTAGTAAGAGAGCTAATAACGACACTTTACAGATTCAAGGAACGGCGGACTTTTCCATGTCTTTTTCTTCAATGGACATCGAGAACATGCTTCTCCTTGGTATTTAGAACTAGGCTAACAATTCTCTGGGTGATGATGTTTTTGACTTTCACAATTGCTATTAAGAATGTTCAACCAAAAAGCTTGGTTATTCAGAAGCGAGTCAAAGATCTTTCAACTCGGAGTTGAAAGATACCAGAGAAGATAACATCACCAAGCCTGAAAACTACCAGACCCGACCGATGTGGATAAGGCTCCATTAACTCCATATCAAGGACTCGCAAGGAATTATTTATGTCGACAACCAAGAGAGAAAACTGTTGATGTCGGTCAGATGAACTTTACAAGTTCAGTGATGGCACATTAACAAGGCTTTCTAACTTTGCTTGAAGACCATTAAAAGAATATCCACATGGAGTACCTGCCAAAGAGAAGATGAGTTCCTTGGAAAAGAAACAGAGTTCCATAAGCGTATGATTAAGGTAATTAACAAGCTGCTGAAGGAAAGAAGATAATGGTGGAGCTTAGAAAACAGAAACATGTTTTTGGTTGGGCGACACTACGGAACTGACTCGCGGTACTTCAACGAACAATATGTCTTTGGTCTTATTGTGTTTCGTCATCATAAGGTATTTTGTATATTTTATAAACTTATGGAATTTGTCTATATGTAGTGTAGACTTAAAAAATTTCAGGCCATATATAGTGTTTGAGTATGAATTTTCAAGAATTTCTTAGTAAATTAAAAAAATTTCAAAATAAGATACTCAAACACCATATAATACCCTCATAATTTGAGGGAGAGCATTAAAATATTCCAATAATCGGCTTGTTAATAATTAGACAATTTTTCTCCCCGAATGCATATATATATTTTCAGTCAATTAATATCCAAAATATTAAAAGATTTAATATTTTTGATAAGGAGAGAATATGTGATTAAAATATATGGCTAATAATATGATTTTTAAGATCTCAAGTGTACGCTAACCCATATATGTGCTAAACTCTTTCGATTAATCGATGCACATATGAAGGGGGAGCAAATGGTTTAGTGATGGCTGAAATGTGTGTTGATCCTACTTCAATAGATTGAATTCCTTAAGCTAGTTTAAGGTTTAGTTATATTAGACAAATCTAACACAACTATAGTAGAAACTGTGTTTGAATGTATTAAAGATTATGCGGAATCTAATCTTTAATATTAAGAAGAATTATCAATGAAACAGTAATTCAATGAACATACAATTCAACAAATAAGCTCCAATATTATTAATGATAATAATATAAATACTCTCAAAGTATTATAGTTACAAAGTGATATAACCTAATAACCTGATAGGTTCTTTGATCGTTTATAGGTCGAGGTTGTTTAGACCTCATCTAGGATCATGATAACAAAGATAATAACATATATGCACAACGGAATTAAACATAAGAACAATGTTATCATCAACAAGGTTTTTCTTCATTATCATTCACTCCAAGCCTCAATTCTACTTTGATCAATAGTAGAACAGTTACATCAATAAACTATAACAGGAATCATAAGATCCTTGAGGCTACACCACACAAACTAGACGTCTACATTTTTCTTGTGATACACACACACACATGTTTTTCTGTGTATATCTAAACTACATGACCTAATGTCTCTTTATATAGTAGAGATCATCAAGGTTTACAAAGGATAAGAAGAAATATAATTAGGAAACAAATAATATCTTCCTAACTTTTATCTTTATCTTCTATATCTTTTATTTGTTTAAGGAGATCTTTTAGAATCTTCAAAATCTTCCGTCTTTTGAAGAATTTCAGCTTTGCATTTAAGTCCTTCTTGTTTCATTCTTTTATTTATTTTGTCTTATCAAATCAATAATTCCTAACAATCTTCCCCTATTTGATGATGACAAAACAAACAAAGTCGTGTACGAACTTCATCATAAAGCTAAAGCTTCCCCTAAAGTTGAGATGTAATCATCTCCCTGAATGAAACAAAACTTCCTATTAATTCAGATTTCCTTTGTAACTTGCTCATATCACCACACATAATAAGCTACAAATCATATCTCTGTAATCTTCTTCCCCTTTTTGTCATAATCCAATAGGGGTCTTGTGTAGATAAGCAACTTGGATCTTTACAACTACAAACCAATATCACACTTCTAATCCAAGCCTTCTAACTCCTCAAATTACCCACCATTAAGCACAATAAGAAAAATGAACTTGAGTAATAGAAACTCAAACTAGCAGTAGTAATAATGACTAGCAGTAGTAAAAACCTTCACCTCATGTGGTGCATGTAAATGGTTAAACATTTTAATAATAAGCTTCCCCTAAAACCCATATGTTAACCATTTCATGAATCTTTAATTCTATAGGCTCTATGCAATGATTACTGATGAAGAACACTATGTATAACCAACTTGATGTAGAAGTAGAATAACCTAAACTTGTGTCTTATATCTTGTACTATCCACGTGACTTCGAACTTATAAATAAATCTGTAAAATATAAGTAGATCGCAACCTCTTGACAATTATCCTCATCTTCTATGAGACACCAGATGAAAGTGATAGCAAATGTATGCATTGAGCACCATAAGAGAAATTGCACACCTTTGCTAGATTTGTCAAGTCTTCGTCACATCGTTTCTAAGCACGAACAAGTTATCTTCAAAGTGTAACACCCACTTTAAAATATGATAAGAACACGTACCCAAGTAATTCCACTTCATCTTTAAATAAGTAATAAACAACTTTCTTCGTAATCAATTAATCCAAATAAATACAAGCCTTAAATCATTTAAGAACATTTAAACCAAATCTAAAAAAAACTTTCTTCCTGTGTGTGTTGTCCGATAAACCAACCGATAATCAAAAATCGTCTCTGTCTAATATCGGTAAGTGCTAACAGTTGTAATATATTCGAGCAGTATTAACATTCCATCGCAGCAGTACTAACTATTTAAAGGAGCAGTACTAAATATTGCTCGAACAGTATTAAAAATAAAGGAGCAGTGCTAACTTTTTAATAAGCAATACTAAGTAATTACCAATTAGCAACACTTTTTCTGTCATAAAACTGTCACGAATCTGTCACTAATGTGCATTCTATTTCCTCCTATAGCATTTAGCGACACTTTATCTGTCACTAATCTGTCGCTAATGTGTCACTAATTTGGATTCTCCTTCCTCCCATACTATTTAGCGACACTTTATCCGTCACTAAACTGTCGCTAATTCGTCACTAATTTGTATACTCCTTCCTCCTTAGCTTTTAGTGACACTTTTTAGTGTCACTAATCTGTCACTAAAGTGTCACTAATCTAACAGTAGTAACAAATAAGCTGGCAGTACTAATATTTAATATTGTATTGGTAGTATTAACTTATATTTGAACCCAAACAACAGTAACTCATGGAAGCAGTATTAACATATCTTTGGACGAGCAGTACTAAGTTTCTATTGAACATTACCAGTCCGTTCCAAACCATTACTCTCGTCTCTATTCTTGTGTTAAAAACTAGCAGTCCACATCCAAACACATACACCAATATATGAGCAGCCTTAATCATGTATGCTTACAACAGATCCAAAACATGAGCAGTATAAACAACAACAGATCCATTAGTACTAAATTCTGTAAATCAAAACCACTTACCAGAAACTCTACAAATGAATTTGTTGAGTAGGCCCAAACGCAATCATCAAAGACCCTAATAGCATTACTAGCATATAAACCCTACATATTAGGGTTTTCATAACCGATCACATCACAAGCTGCTATTTTACCTGTCAACCAAGAAATCACATATCAAGAGAGATCCATATACCATGATCATAAAGCTGCTTGCTGCTTCTTTAAAGCTTGTTGTATAAACCTCAAACCATCAACCTAAACAAGACCATAGTGTCTATTCTTTAACCTTCTGGATGTTATGACTTTAACAGCAAAAACCATAGACTTTATACTCTGTTTTCTGTATTAGGGCTTGATGACAAACCCTAGCTTTTTAGAATTCACCAAATTATTGAAAAACAGAAAATAAAGCATGAACAAAACCCTATACCAAACCCTATATCAAGAGCCCCGTGGCTCTGATACCACCTGATAGAACATAATAAACTGATAGGTTCTTTGATCGTTTATAGCTCGTGGTTGTTTAGACCTCATCTAAGATCATGATAACAAAGATAATAACATATATGCACAGTGGAATTAAACATAAGAACAATGTTATCATCAACAAGTTTTTTCTTCATTATCATTCACTCCAAGCCCCAATTCTACTTTGATCAATAGTAGAACAGTTACATCAATAAACTATAACAGGAATCATAAGATCCTTGAGGCTACACCACACAAACTAGACGTCTACATTTTTCTTATGATACACACACACGTGTTTTTCTATGTATATCTAAACTACATGACCTAATGTCTCTTTATATAGTAGAGATCATCTAGGTTTACAAAGGATAAGAACAAATATAATTAGGAAACAAATAATATCTTCCTAACTTTTATCTTTATCTTCTATATCTTTTATCTTCTTAAGGAGATCTTTTAGAATCTTCAAAATCTTCCATCTTTTAAAGAATTCCAGCTTTGCATTTAAGTCCTTTTGTTTCATTCTTTTATTCATTTTGTCTCATCAAATCAAGAATCCCAACAATCTTCCCCTATTTGATGATGACAAAACAAACAAAGTCGTGTACGAACTTCATCATAAAGCCAAAGCTTCCCCTGAAGTTGAGATGTAATCATCTCCCTGAATGAAACAAAACTTCCCCTTAAGTAGATTTCCTTTGTACCATGCCACACCAAGGATCTACAAGTTGCAACCTGTTAATATTTCTTCCCCTTTTTGTCATAATCCAATAGGGGACATATAAATATAAGCAACTTTGATCTTGACCACTACAAACCAATATCACACTTCTAATCCAAGCCTTCTAGCTCCTCAAATTACCCACCATTAAGCACAATAAGAAAAATGAACTTGAGTAGTAGAAACTCACACTAGCAGTAGTAATAATGACTAGCAGTAGTAAAAACCTTCACCTCAATGACGCATGTAAATGGTTAAACATTTTAACAATAAGCTTCCCCTGAAACCCATATGTTAACCATTTCTTGAATCTTCAATTCTGTAGGCTCTATGTAATGATCACTAATGAAGAAAATTAAGTATAACGAACTTGATGCTGAAGTAGAATAACCCAAACTTGTGTCTTATGTCTTGTACTATCCACGTGACTCCAAACTTATAAATAAATCTGTGAAATATAAGTAGATCGCAACCTCTTGACAATTATCCTCATCTTCTATGAGACACCAGACCAAAGTGATAGAAAATGTACGCATTGAGCACCATAAGAGAAATCGCACACCTTTGCTAGATTTGTCAAGTCTTCGTCACATCGTTTCTAAGCACGAACAAGTTATCTTCAAACGTTGTAAGCCGTTTAAGATATGATAAGAACACGCATCCAAATAATTCCACTTCATCGTCAAATAAGTGATAAACAATCTTCTTCGTAATCAATTCTTTAATAAATCCTAAAAATAATAGCCATAAATCGTTTAAGAACATTTAAACCAAATCCAAAAAACTTTCTTCCTGTGTGTGTTGTTCGATAAACCAACCGATAATCAAAACTCGTCTCTGTCCAATATCGGTAAGTTCTAACAGTTGTAAATATTCGAGCAGTATTAACATTCCATCGCAGCAGTACTAACTATTAAAAAGAGCAGTACTAAATACAAAACATTATTAAAATTAAAAGGAGCAGTACTAAACTTTTTATAGCCAGTACTAAGTAATGACCAATTTAGCATCACTTTTTTCTGTTCACATAACTGTCACGAATTTGTCACTAATGTGCATTCTCCTTTCATCCCATAGCATTTAGCGACACTTTATTTGTTACTAATCTGTCGCTAATGTGTCACTAATTTGGATTCTCCTTCCTCCCATACTATTTAGCGACACTTTATCCGTTACTAAACTGTCGCTAATTCGTCACTAATTTGAGCAGTACTAACTACTTTCCAATAGCAGTAGTAATATAAACACCAACAGTACTAAGTTTCAACGAATAATACAAAACTCTGTTGGATCCAATAATAGTAGTCGCTGCTTCTGATAGACGTGCATCCTTAAACGAATTATGCTGCTATTTTACCTGTTAACCAAGAAATCACATATCAAGAGAGATCCATATACCACGATCATAAAGCTGCCTGCTGCTTCTTTAAAGCTTGTTGTATAAACCTCAAACTATCAATCTGTTGCTATCAGAAACAAGACCATAGTGTCTATTCTTTAACCTTCTGGACGTTGTGACTTTAACAGCAAAAACCATAGACCTTATATTCTATTTTCTGTATTAGGGTTTGGTGACAAACCTTAGCTTTTTAGAATTCACCAATTATTGAAAAACAAAAAATAAAGCATAAACAAAACCTTGTATAAAGCCTAGATTAAGAGCCATCAGGCTCTGATAGAACCTAAAAACCTGATAGGTTCTTTGATCGTTTATAGCTCGAGGTTGTTTAGACCTCATCTAGGATCATGATAACAAAGATAATAACATATATGCACAGCGGAATTAAACATAAGAACAATGTTATCATCAACAAGGTTTTTCTTCATTATCATTCACTCCAAGCCCCAATTCTATATGATCAGTATAGAACGGTTACCACATGTAACAGGGATCAAAGATCCTTGAGGCTACATACACCAACTAGACGTCTACATTTTCCCTTGGGATACACAAACACACGTTTTTCTGTGTGTATACAAACTACACGACCTAATGTCTCTTTATATAGTAGAGACCATCTAGGTTTACAAAGGATAAGAACAAATAAAAATAGGAAACAAATAATATCTTCCTAACTTTTATCTTTATCTTCTATATCTTTTATCTTCTTAAGGAGATCTTTTAGAATCTTTAAAATCTTTCATCTTTTGAAGAATTCCAGCTTTGCATTTAAGTCCTTCTTGTTTCATTCTTTTATTTATTTTGTCTCATCAAATCAATAATTCCCAACATCTCGACACATGTCCACTGTTTTGGCCATAACTTGAGCATACGAACTCAGATTGGTCATAAAGCCAAAGCTTCCTTCTGGATGTTGAGATTGTATAGTAAGAGAAATGAATGAACAAAACTTCCCCTTAAGTAGATTTCCTTTGTACCATGCCACACCAAGGATCTACAAGTTGCAACCTGTTAATATTTTTTCCCCTTTTTGTCATAATCCAATAGGGGACATATATTATAGAACTTTAATCTTGAACCACTAAAAAACCATAATCACACTTCTAATCCAAGCCTTCTAGCTCCTCAAATTACCCACCATTATGCACAATAGAAAAAAATGAATTGAGTAGTAAAAATCTCACACACTAGCAGTGTATAAAATTGACTAGCTAGGAGTAAAAACCTTCACCTTAATGACGCATGTAAATGGTTAAACATTTTAACAATAAGCTTCTCTTGAAACCCATATGTTAACCATTTCTTGAATCTTCAATTCTGTAGGCTCTATGTAATGATCACTAATGAAGAAAATTAAGTATAACGAACTTCCTGTAGAAGTAGAATAACCCAAACTTGTGTCTTATGTCTTGTATATCCACGTATAATCCAAACTATAAATGAAATTGTGAAATTTAAGTAGATCGCAACCTCTTGACAATTTCCTCATCTTCTATGAGACACCAGACCAAAGTGATAGAATAAATGAGACGCATTGAGCACCATAAGAAAAATCACACACCTTTGCTAGATTCTGACAAGTCTTCGTCACATCGTTTTGAAGCACGAACAAGTTATCTTCAAACATTGTAAGCCGTTTAAGATATGATAAGAACACGCATCCAAATAATTCCACTTCATCGTCAAATAAGTGATAAACAATCTTCTTTGTAATCAATTATTTATAAATCTAATAAATAATAGCCATAAATCGTTTAAGAACATTTAAACCAAATCCAAAAAAAACTTTCTTCCTGTGTGTGTTTGGGACGATTAAACCAATCCGCGATATCAAAACTCGTCTCTTGTCCAATATCAGGTAGTTCTAACGTTGTTAATATTCGAGCAGTTAATTAATCATTCCATTCGCAGCTAGTACTTAAACATTAAAAAAGAGCAAGATATAATATTGCCGAACTGTATTAATAAATAAAGGAGCAGTACTAACTTTTTAATAAGCAGTACTAAGTAATTACCAATTAGCAACACTTTTCTGCACAAAAAAAGCTATCACAATCTGTCCACTAATGTGCATTTCCTTCCTCCATTAGCTTTTAGCGATACTTTATTTGTTTATTTTACGTAAATCTGTCGCTAAGTGTCACTAATTTGGATTCTCCTTCCTCCTATACTATTTAGCGACACTTTATCCGTTACTAAACTGTCGCTAATTCGTCACTAATTTGTATACTCTTCCTCCTTAGCTTTTAGTGACACCTTTTAGTGTTACTAATCTATCACTAAAGTGTCACTAATCTAACAGTAGTAAAAATAAGCGGGGCAGTAATAATATTGTATTAGCAGTTATTCATCTTTATTTGAACCACAGCAACAGTAACTCATGGATAAGCAGTATTAAACATATATTTGGACGGGATATACTAGTTTCTATGGAAACATTACCAGGTCCGTTCACCAAAACATTACTCTCATCCTTTATGTTGTGTTAAAAACATAGACATTGCTCATCCAAACAACATACACCAAACTTATGAGAGCCTTAATCATGTATGCTTACAACAGATCCAAAACATGAGTAGTATAAACAACAGATCCATGAGTACTAAATTCTTTAAATCAAAACCACTTACCAAAAACTCTACAAATGAATTTGTTGAGCAGGCCTAAACGCAATCATCAAAGACCCTAATAGTAGTACTAGCATATAAACCTTACATATTAGGGTTTTCATAACCGATCACATCACAAACTGCTATTTTACCAGTCAACCAAGAAATAACATATCAAGAGAGATCCATATACCACGATCATAAAGCTGCCTGCCGCTTCTTTAAAGCTTGTTGTATAAAACTCAAACTATCAATTTGCTGCTATCAGCAACAAGACCATAGTGTCTAATCTTTAACCTTCTGGTCGTTGTAAAAAAACTTTTTTTCCCCCCTTATTCCCCCCCCCCACCTTTACCCCCCCCCCCCCTATCCCATCCCCCCCCCCCCCCCCCCCCCCCCCCCCCCCCCCCCCCCCCCCCCCCCCCCCCCCCCTATTTTTCCCCCCCCCCTCTGACTCTTTAACAGTAAAACCAATAGACCTTATATTATGTTTTCCGTATTAGGGTTTGGTGACAAACCCTAGCTTTTCAGAATTCACCAATTATTGAAAAACAGAAAATAAAGCACGAACAAAACCTTGTATAAACCCTAGATCAAGAGCCATCAGGCTCTGATACCACCTGATAGAACCTAAAAACTTAATAGGTTCTTTGATCGTTTATAGCTCGAGGTTGTTTAGACCTCATCTAGGATCATGATAACTTGATTTTAACTTATATGTTCAGAACGTATTTTAAATTAAGAACCCAATGTTATCATCACACAAGGTTTTTCTTTATTATCATTCACTCCAAGCCCCAATTCTATATGATCAGTGTAGAACGGTTACCACCTGTAACAGGGATCAAAGATCCTTGCAGGCTACATACTCAACTTGATGTCTTCATTTTCCCTTGGGGATACACACACAGATTTTTATGTGTATATACAAATAAACTGACCTAATGTCTCTTCTATAGAGTAGAGTTCATTCATAGGTTTACAATGGATAAAGAAAAAATTTATAATTAAGAACAAAGAATTTCTTCCTATACCTTTTATCTTTATCTTCTATATCTTTTATCTTCTTAAGGAGATCTTTTAGAATCTTCAAAATCTTCCATCTTTTGAAGAATTCCAGCTTTGCATTTAAGTCCTTCTTGTTTCATTCTTTTATTTATTTTGTCTCATCAAATCAATAATTCCCAACATCTCGACACATGTCCACTGTTTTGGCCATAACTTGAGCATACGAACTTAGATTGACGCGATTCTAGCGCCCACACCTTCGGGAAAGAATTCTCTACAACTTTGATTTTTGGTCCAAAAGCTAAAAATGCACCAAGTACGCTGCACTTCTCAAAATGTGCGGCGCACTTTTCACAAATCACCAAGTGTCACACCCCAAAAATTCCAGGTCAATATTTTAAACTTTTCCGATCATTATTTTTTACTTTTATACGTTAAGTTTGAATCTGGCAGTGTACCGGGAAGTTAACCCGCGTAAATCTGAAAAATGTCAACGGGCGCGTTCTGACTTCGGAATTTGATTAGTTTAGATATTATATGAGTTATTTTATCTTTTCTAATTGTTTCGTAGTTTACGATCACTCCCAGTATTTATTTTTACGCTTTAACGTTTAAATTACGTTTTTTGCGTTTTTGACCTAACGGAACCCTAGAAACCCAAAAGCTTTTCATGTAAACTTTAATTATTATCCATCTCAAGTTCATAAGCCAAAAATTTCTTTCATGTCCCCCCCCCTATTTAATTTCGAATGCCTAAACCAAACCAAAACAACCTTAAACCTTAAAATTAAATCAAAGGCATCTTTCTTGTTTTATTATGCATGTGTGTGTAAGAGGAAGATAGTGACTTCTCATGGAGTCACTACCATGCACAATACCTTATGTATGTCATACATGTGATCACTTATCCACCCTTTGACTTGAAATTCAAAAACAAGACCCATTGCTTGAACCTTAGCTAGTCAAAAATTTTGGTCCTTCCCCTTTTTCCCTATGCTCGGCCGAACCCAAGGGCACACACCCTTGGTGTGCTTGAGTCAAATGTGGTCCTCAAAACCCTAAAATTTCACCTATAAATACCACCTTATCTCACACCTAGGTCATGCATACATTTTACTTCACCCAAAAAAAATTTGTTTCTCCTCTTCTTTTTCTCTCCTAGCTCACGGTAAACCAACACCCTTTTAGGGTTTCTATATCTTTGATTTCTAGCAAGATCCAAGTATACTAGGTTCATTTCTAAGAACATCTAAGGTGGTTTGAAGTATTGGTTATTTTATTTCAAGGGTCTTTCAAGAGTTTATAAACTAGTGTTTCAAGATTTGTTGTTGGGTTTTATAGATCTAGTATTTTGGGGTTTAGATCTTGTGATTTCTCTACTTGTTCTTCACTTTTGTAAGTGTCTTGATCTTTTCTTCTGGTTTACTTATGTTCTTTAATATATGTTCAAGATCCATACATCCATATGTTGTGTTTTAATTTTTAAAAGATTATAAAACAAGATTTTATAAATAATGATGTTACTTTGTTTCACTAGTTAAATATTATGTCCTTGGTGAGATGAGAGTTGAAACAATAGAAATGAAGGGATTAGGTTAGTTTTGGGTGTGGTTTTGTTGTGAATTAGTTGTGAATGGAGATTAGGCTAGACTAGGCACTATTGTGAACTTTGGTGTGATTTTTGGAAGCGTTTGTGAAAAAGGTAGTTGCTGATCCAAATTGGTTTTGAGGTTTTGAGTGACTTAGGAATGTTTTTATTAGGCGTAAAAGTAGTTTTTGGAGAGCTCGTTTCGAATAGATAGTTTTTCATATATCGCACACTAAAATTGGACTTAAAACGGCCAAGTTATAGCCAAATGAAACTTGAAACATTTTTCGGCAAAATAATTTACATATGTGCTGATGTGAATAGTAAAATGGGTTTTCGGACACTTTCGATATATTTTGAGCTTTTAAAACACTAGCGAAATATATAGTAACACATATATATTGATTAGTATCATTTAAAGACGTCGTTAACATATTTTAGGAAAAGCGTTAAGGTTACTAAAAATAGTAAGTTTGGTGAATTGTAGCAAGATGGACATGGAAGTTAAACGTTTAGATTTCTCTAGTGCACTTAAGGAAATATGGATTAAGCAAATATAGGGGATGGTATTAACGTCCCGAAACTAAAAACTTTCCTAAAATAGAAACTTACTAAAAGTAGTAATTTTTGGTTAAACGCCGAAACTTAACGAAAAACTCTATAATTTTATTTAGTCACGTTTTGTTAATTAAGTCAAAGCACAAACACACATGGATGTCTTTTGGTGATGAACATATTGTGCAATTCTTGGCATACTTTCCGTATTCCTAAGACGCGTTATTATTCTAGGTCGCGGCTAGATTTCTATATCATCTTTTACTTGCGTGAATTATCATTTGCTCATCTTGCTAAGGTGAGTTCATAGCCCCACGTTTTACTATCTTTACTTTACTACTTTGGGGTGAGAAACATTGCTTGTTTTTAAACTATGGACACAATTACTTTACGTTACCTTTTCCTGATTACGTGTTGCCTAAGTAGCGAATAGACCACTAATGCCCGAACTATCATGAACCGTCAATTGCTTAACCGATGGACTGGTTAAGTAAGCGTGAATGTTGTAAATAGATCTATTGGGACTAATTATCCCTATCCGGGTGAGTAGCGCTCACTACCCACGGGGCTCCCGATAAATGGATATATACCATGTCGGATTTCACTAGGTGATCTTGGTCAGATACCTTTAGGGCAATTAATTCTTGTTTGGCATATAATATGCTTCCTTTTAATTGAGCTTCGGTGTCATGAGCTTAGCGCAACAGTAAATACTTTTTATGTGGAGTTGTATCTGTTATAACTGTCACATGCGTACTACGAACTTGTGGTCAACTTTTAATTCTAAATTCAAACCTATGAATTCACCAACTTTATGTTGACGTTTTAGCATGTTTTTCTTAGGTGCTTAGTTGTGGATGTCATTGCTTGCTTTATGGTGTTGCCTTGCATTGGACCGATTTTCAAGAATTATTATTATCTCTGTTAACATTGTTGTCAAACTTTAAAACCTTTTATTCGCTTCCGCATATTATCTTTGAACTTATGTAAAACCTTAACTATTTTAAATTAATGCAACGATGTTGGATTTTCAAACGTACCCTTAGAGGTCGTTCTTTGTATCTTGTGTGATGTATATTATGAAGTCACGCCCCCGGACACGTGTTTCCATCTAGGCCCCGTTTGGGGGTGTGACACAACTAGCCCTAATAGCCATCCTGATTTATCAGCAACTCTTAGTCAAATTATTTCAAAGTAGACCCAAAAGAACTTTTGTCTTGGAAATTCAGTATGCAAAGGCATTGTGTTATTTTGAAATTCAATTGATAATGACATGTAAAAATCTGTAACAATAAAGTTTATAAAATCTACACACATCATTACTACTATTTTTTAAAAATACCTCGTACGAGATTAAGGCCTCGAGAATACCACAATAGTACAAGTACTAGTATAGTAATCCATTTCACTAGTGGGCTTAATCCGAATATTAAGCATAAGTATTATAAATAATACCCTAGTGCACCGTGGTGAAATTTACGAGAGATATATCCAAGTGTAACAAATTTAATGAGAAAGATATTTATTTTGAAATATTCTTATATCTTAAACGGCATGTCACTACAACGTAGATCATTGGCACATTTTTCGATATAAAAAATATTTGTTAAACTATTTTTGACATTTTTACAGATAACAGATAGAACATGTATTCAATCACATGGAAACATAATCAATTTCATATCAAAGGAACTTAATAAGCACGGGATTAAGAAAGTCAAACTTGGTCAACGGTCAACGACACTGTCAAAGTCAACGGTCAAAATGCATAGGCATGGTCAAACTAAGTTAACGATCTAATCATCTAAGTTCGAGGTTTACAAGATTTTAGGAGATATCCGTTTTAGCTTATTTTAAATAATAACGTTCATTTTTGTGTTTTTGAAAAACGTTAACACTTTTGAAAAGTAATAAAAAAAAATTTAATTGAACAAGTTAAATTATTTAAACCTTTTTTATTTTGATATAAAACTTTGAATTTTGTTATTTATTCTCGAGACATTAGGCTTGAACCGAATATTAAGCTTTATGATCCAGCCCATTAAGTGGTTCGATGGGCCTTAAGCCGGCCCAACAGAGGTTCGGTGGGCTTTGTCCCAACATGGTTTCAAAAATCGGCCGATTTAAGTTTTGGCTTAGTGGACACTAACCGACCAACCATGGAGTGGTTCGGTGGTGGTTAGCTATCCGACCCATGTTGGTTTGGTGGTAGCGATACCAACCGACCCATGGTGGTTCGGTGGTGGCTATTCCAACCAGCCAACCCTAGGTTCGGTGGCATTGTTGTGACCAACCAACAAGGTGGTTCGGTGGAGACCGGAAAATACACCAAGTGGTGGTTCAGTGGATTCATATCAACCAACCCATGAGGATCGGTTGTAGCCGACTCATGTGGTTCAGTGGCCTTGGTGTGACCGATCCACAAGGTTTGGTGGATACCGACCTTTGTGGTTTCTTTCGAGTCTTCCAACCTTGTTATAAGCATCAATAATCCATGGTTTTCAAACACATTAAACCATTAAGATCCTTCACAAACATTTCATCGAACACTTAGTGTGCATTTCCAAAATTCAATCTTTTTGTGTATAAGGTTTAATGATTAAGCCTTTAACGTTTCTTGATGCGAAGATACACTCAACAAATCGCAAACAATCAAACGAACCATGAACCCCTTTGGTTTGGTTCATACACACGACACAAACACACCCTTTTTGATCACTTACATCAATGATATAATTAAAAACAAGTATACACTAGTCTTATAACATCACAAACTACAAAAGCCCTTGAGAAATTCTAACATCTAATCACTTTCAAATTTATGAACCCTAAATAAAAAATATTTAATTTTTCAAGTTTTATGAAAAGACAAAATAATCCTTTTAGCTAGAGTGTTAAGAGAATGATTATGAACGACTTTCGTGTTTTAACTTTTGATCAAAAATGGTTCTTGTTAATCTTATGGTTTTGCTGATTCTATTGAATAGATAAAAGAATTCTTGTTGCAAGAGTGATTAGAAGATGATTATTAGCGACTTTCGTGTTTTACCTTTTGATCAAAAATGAACTCTTGTTTGTCTTTGTGGTTTGGCCGATCCTAAAGAGAACAAAGAAAAAAGAGAAATTTTTTTGGTAAACTGTGTTGTGTGTGAGGGTGGGTCGGTTGGGGTGAGGGTTTGAGGGAGGGGTTTTGGTTTTTGGAAAAAGTAGTCCTTAGAGTTTAAGATCACTATTAAATTAAGCCTAAACTTTTGTTTTTACCCCTAACATCTTAATTATAAAAGTAGTTTGAATTTTAGGTCCTTAACATAGTTAACTAATAAAAGTTACACTAATTAATTTTAAGCTTAAACCTATTTTGCAAACATAGTCTCGGAGTTAATCTCGTTAACTCCCCCTCTAATAATGACTTGTTAAGCGATTTAATCAATTTTTCCCGAAAACATTTTCACAATCACTTTTTGAAAAATTAATTTTCATTGAAAGCACGTTCCCCTCCTCAAACAAATACTCGTTTTCTATTTAAAGAGCTGTAGAATTTGTTTGAGTGTTCAGATTCTCTTGTTTGTTTTTACTAATGATGAAATTAATTTAGTTTATTTCATTTGATCATTTTTGGAAATTTTCATGTTGAAAGCTTGTTCTCCCCCTCGAATAAAGATCGTAGTCAATTTAAAGATTTATTGGATTTGTTCGAGCGTTCGAAATTTCTTAAAAAACATTATCCATTTAAATGACAAAACTGATTCAGATTTAATTCCAGCATTTTTTGAAAAAGTTTGTTTAACTCAAGCATGTTTGATAAACACACTATAAGGAAAATTGCTCTAGTTAAAGAAAATTATTCTTTTTAAGGACAAAATGTACTTTTTGGCGTACATTTACCTTTTTAGAAAGCACGAGTTACGTAGCAAAATATACACAAGTCATATTCTTAAGTTTCAAAACTTGGAATGTTTTAAATCTTTAAACTCAAGACCGAAAAGACTTCTCTTTTCGTTATTAAGGATAACTGCACTGAAGCATACAATTTCCTTTTCTTTAGGGACCGGGTTGTTATCTGATATTTAATAACAAACCATAAGAAAATTTAAGAAGACATGTTTTGAAATGTTTTAAACTTTCAGTCGAACTTTATCTACAATCCTGTGTCATTATTGAATGACATTTCTAAGGTCGTAGATATTATCGATTCTAAAAGACATGTCGAAAGATTCTTTTTTATTTTTGAAAATTTTCTGTATTTTTATATTTTTTTTTGAAATTTTATATTTTTGTATTTCGGTATTGAAAAATATTTAAAAAAAGAAAAATCTTTTTGTTGTTTTTAATTTTATATGCTATTCTACGTATGGTACAAGTGATACAAGAAGTGGTAATTAGAATTACTCTTCGTCTGACTCTGCAAGACGTTTTAGCTCTGTCGGTGTTGTTAGCCGTGTTTTTATGTAAACTGATGATCATTATATATTCTCGAGCCTTGTATAGGAAAACATAGCTTACGAGAATTCATTTAAGCTAATTAGGCCTAGGGGTCGGGCTAAAGCCTATTAGTTCGGTCCATTAAAGGCCCAAACGACCCAACAAGGAGTCCATACTCTTTGTATTATAAATAAAACCCTCCTAGCATGTTAGGAGGGTGTTGCTTCTCATTTCTTTCTAGTGGAAGTCACCATTTTCTTTCTTTTATTTCTCTCTCTAGTTCTTTCTCTCTCTAAGATTTTCCTATTATTTTCATGTCTTGTGGTGATGAAATGATAGCTTAACATGTGGTATCAAGAGCCCAAGGTTTAGTGTTTGTGGTTTCGTGTTTTTAAGCTTATTCTGTAGCTTAATACAAGCTTATTAGGCTCGGCGTATTTGGTAAAATAAGCTTTGTGTCTTACAAGCTTGGTCCTTTCTTGGTCTCAAACGTTTTTGGTTATACTTGTGCTTAAAAAGATCATCTCAAAACTATTTTTATGGATTAAAAAGACAAAGTTTTTTGTTTCATTTTCTAACCGAAAGTTTTGAGTAGTTTGGATCATTTTCGTGATTATTTGTTGTTGTTTGTAATCATCAACTTGTACTTCCACAATCCTTAGGCTTATTAACAGCTTATTTGTCTTTCAAACAACTTATTTAGACAAAAAATTTAGGGTTTGATTTAAAGAATAGCGGGGTTTATGTATTTGGCTGAAGGTCGCGGTTTAAGTTTAGATATAGGTCGCGGTTTATGAAAAATTAATATCGCGGTTTATGTATAAGGCTTAGTCGTAGTTTGTGCAAGCTTACATGTTCACTAAAGTCATGGTTGATTGAATTCTAAGGAAAAGAAACTCTGCCTAATTTATTTCTTAAGTCGTGGTTTGTGTTTAACTATCAGTCGCGGTTTGTGCAACCTTAAGAATCGCGGTTTGTGTCAAAATCCAGTCACGGTTTATGACATTTTGCTAGTCGCGGTTTGTAACACCAGGTTGATCGCGGTTTGTGTAAAATTCCTAGTCGCGGTTTGTGACACACTCTTAGTCACGCGGTTTATGTCAAAACCTTGGTCGCGGTTTATGCCAAAATCCTGTTCGCGGTTTATGACATTTATTTAAGTCGCGGGTTGTGACAAGGACTCTTGGTTCCAGTTTGAGTATTGGTGCATAGAAAACCATTTTCGGTAAACCCTATTTTGATACAAGGAAATTTCGGTGAAATACAAGTTTAGACAAGTACTAATTAAGAACTTCTAATTTCACTTGGACTTTAAAAGGCAATTAAGTTATCAACATCAAACCTAAACAACAAACAATCATTAATTCACGGTTTCTTCTTGATTTAGTAAAATCCCGTAAAATTCACTTCTTTTCTCAATTTAAATCATAGAGTTGTAAAATCCCGTGAATTAAAATCAAGAACAACTCAAAGCTACTAATCATTAAAACGATCCTTGCATATCATTTCACATCACTTTTGCAATGTCGACTCAACAAGACATTTATGCGGCTGGTTCTGCAAAACCGTCCACCTATGCTTAACAAAGACAACTATTTTCCATGGTCTTCTCGTCTTCTTCGTTATGCAAAGAGTAAACGAAATAGAAAGTTAATCTACTATTCCATTATGAATGGTCCATATGTTAGATGAATGATCCCTGAACCAAGTGATCCAAACCGTAAAGTTCCTACTATTGAAACCTTTCATGAGCAGACCGATGATGAACTTACTGAAAAAGAAGTCAAGCAAATGGAAGCGGATGATCAAGCCATTCAGATTATTCTAATGGGTCTTCCTGAAGACATCTATGCTGCTGTTGATAGTTGTAAAACTGCTTAGGAAATCTAGTTAGGTGTTCAGCAAATGATGAAATGTTCTGATATTAGGATTCAAGACTGTTGGATGCTATGTTTGCTAAGTAGATATCATATGAAAGCTTAGTAGAATAAAGGAGAGGAGCTAGAGAGTATTTTCATCATTTTCTAAATTTTCATTTCAAAAGGGGAAAATAGAAATGGGAGGGATAAGTGAGTGTTACAAAGACAATACATGTATATATACTCCTCCAAGATGAGTATATATACTTATTACTAAACTATTCTATTTTCCCTAAACTTAGTCAAACCTTGGTCAACTTTACTTAACTTTGACCAAAATAGACTTTATTACATCAAAACTACAAATAAAACTTTAAACTAAACTAAGACCAATTCATAATAATAATAAACACTTTTTATCGTTTCTAACAATCTCCCTCTAAGGGTTAGACGCTTCATCGTCGGTAGAATTGGTCTTCCATTCACGAAAGATTCCCATCTCCGCATTTGCTGTCAGTGACTTAGACGCTTGGAAATTTCTCTTTCGTATGCCTTCATTATGTCTTGATCTAATTCACCTAGAAGAGGTGGTTTCTATAAAAACTTACTTTCAAACATTCTGATATTTACCTCATTCAAAGCCTTTTCCAGTGTAGCATCACAAAACTTGACAATCTCTTCTAAGTACATGACTCTTTTCTTATCTTTACTGTTTAGGTAAATCAACCCCATTTGTGGCTCATCTACTATTGTGTACGGTGCATGTACTTCAATACCAGGAAATATCAACTTTGGTTCATGAGCAGCAAATTCCTTAGATACCATACCAAATATATCAACAGGAGAGACTTCTCGATCCTTGTTAACTGCAAGCTTTACCAAGCGAGGCATTTATTTTTTCAGCATTTCATTTGTCTTTGTAACTGTCAGCTCAGGAACAATCGTGTCACAGTGTTGTAGAACTTCTTGAATCTTATTCACGAAGAAATCTTGAGTGATAAATTTGTTCTTGATATGAGAACGAATTAAGTTTCTTCGCCTGCCCATGCCAGCAATACTTCCTGGTAGATTTCTTGTTTTAAGAATAAAAGATCTTTTCTTGTGTTTTGTTGTAAAAGAAGTCTTAGATGTTGTAGCAGTTGTGGGTGAAATATTAGCAGTGAAGTCTTTTGAAGTTCTTTTTTCTGAAAAAGAAACATTCCTAGGGGATCTAATGGGTGAGGGAATTGGTGTCTGCATCTGCTCATTTCTAGTCTCTTGACTACCCGACACATTAGCAACCTCTGTTTCCTTAATAACTTCCTTAGTTGTCTCAGCTTTAACATTTGTTTCATCCTCAACTTATTTTTCAACAATATTATGTTCTGTCCCAACTTCTGCAGTTTCCTTTTCTTCCATATCTTGTTCAACTTCCTTTTCTTTCTCAGTTTCATCATCATCAGACACACGTTCCAGATTTTCCTTTTGACTCCCGGGCTCTATCTTACTACCGGTATCATCAACCTCAACACCTTCATTGCTTTAGTATGCTTCAGCAAATTCACTTGCATATGATTCATCATCAATACTTCCTTCAACAATCTTATCAATCTCCTCCTCATCTAGTTTTTCTTGAACTTTAGCTATATTTTCTTGAGCCTTAGCAAGCAAAGCAGTTTTGTGAAGAGTTAGACTTAGAAGAGTTGCTTCAGCTATTGCGTCTCTTTCTCTATCATCTCCAGGAGGTGGAATAGAAGGTGTAGATTGTTTCTTCTGTTTGATAATTTTTCTTGGTGAACTAGATACTCTAGCAGTCTGCTTCCTCTTCTTTGTCTCTAGAGGATTAGCAGAAATGGTAGGCGACCTATGGGCTCTAGGTGTATTACTATTTGTTCCTTGGGTAGAAACAACCGCTCGTGGTTGATTCATTGGAACGGCTACCTTCATGAACATCGTCTCATACTCCTTAAAATCATCAGTCTCCCTAATCTCTGTTGTTAAGAAAGCTTCCGAAATCAGCATCCCTCGAACTGAGACATTCCCCGTTGTATACACACTAACCAATGGAACATCATCCTTGATAGAATGATAATCCTCGTTGATCCTCTTGGGAATGTTAGGGAATTTCTTCATCAGGTCAGTAATTATCAATTTGGTGAATCGAGGATACTAGATAGCTTCCTTTTTCTAAAACATATTATTCATAAAATCCCACCAAAGAAGAGCAGCATAATCAACATGTGTTCGGTTGATTACAACATGAAACAACTGAAGAATGTTGATCTTGGTCTGATCATGGCCAGAAGTTCTTGTTGTTAAGCATCAATTGAATACTTTGAACATAGTCTTTTTTTTTTGCCATGGTGATTTTTTTTAAGCCCATATTCTTTGTAAGAAGCAACTCACTTTGTCGACAACACCTTGATAACCAACTCTGTTCATGAATGCTTCAATAGTGTGGATGTTGGCTGGTGCGACAAATGGATTCTCAGGAGTTTCCACTGGTAATTGGAGAGTGTCTCGGAACATAACCACAATATATACAAATTGCTCAGTATCCAGCAAGAATTTGATCGTATCCTCAGTATCTGGTACCTTGCTCACCGTCCTCCAGAATTGCTGTAGGTACACA
Organism: Tanacetum coccineum; assembly: GCA_026074375.1. NCBI lineage: Eukaryota > Viridiplantae > Streptophyta > Magnoliopsida > Asterales > Asteraceae > Tanacetum > Tanacetum coccineum. The sequence continues at coordinate 26,444 of BQNB010045442.1, forward strand.
GCAGGGACATCGGCAGTTGCAGTTAATGCATAACTGAGACAATGATCAAGTAATATCAGCCCAACTATCTTGCATTCAGGAGAGCAAGGAATACTCTGCAACACCGCATAATTGTTGCATCTCCCGATTGATTTGTATTATGGAACAAGTTGAGCTACTAGAATCACACGTTGAGCCATGTGGAATACTGTATGATGACATTAAATAATTAGTGAAATGAGACATGATTTGAAATTTGCACATATATAACATTTTTGTCTTTTTCCACTCTGTCTGTTTTATATGCTCTGGAATTTCTTTTTGAGCATATTCTGATCTTTTTCTTTCTCATGTGCCAATTCTTGCTTTTTCGGGCACATGCCATACGCTTTATTCAAATTATTCTTTTAAACTCATTTTGTATGCTCTAGTAATTCTTTTTCGAGTATACATTGATTTGCTTTTTCGCGATCTCTCTTTCTATTTGATTTTCCTCACCAAAAAGCATTTGAGAAATGATACTCTTTAAAGAATAATGAAGAAATACTTTGATTTAGGACAGACCAATTTGGAAAAAATTCAATTTGTGACAACCATTTATATTTAAGAAATCCACGAGTATAACTTCATATTCTCAAAAACTTTATTAAAAGAGTACCATTTACTTGACACAAAATACAGCCTTTTGATTTTGAAATCGAGATAACTTTTCCAAAACACAAGTTTTTCAAAGATGTCTTGAAAACAATAATTTAGTCAACCAATCTAATGAAAACAATAATTGGATAGTCACTAAGCTACTCACTCCTCATTCTGTTCAATGCAAAAAAGACCGAAACCGGACATGACTTAGACCAATTACCCAATTATGTTTAATAGATAGTCACAAATCACTTTTTGAAACAATTTTTTTCAAAACTTTTGAACATAACATTTATGAATCATGAGAAATTTTATGATCACAGACAGTTGGAGCTCACTTTTGCATTTCCACTTTATGTTCCTTCTCTTATTTTGAAATCATTGATCACTTGACTGAAAATTTTTGGTAAACAAAACATAAACTTATATATGATATTTGGATGGTCAGTAGATTGCTCAATCATCGTCCTGTTAAATTCAGGAAACGGTCGTAACCGGACACAATCTTCACCATTTAATCCATTTATCAATATAAAATATGATTTGGAAACAAAATTTATCATTTGTTTTCGTAAAATGCCTTTTTTTAACAATAAAGCCCTTTTGAGTTTTTGAAAAGATTTATGCAATTAAAATTCCTTGTATAAACCCAAAATTTCAGCCCATTAAGCCTTACGAAACACATTTTAGGCCCAAAATATCATTTTACGAAACCTATTGGCCCATTACTGTTTACGAAACCGAAACCAGAGAAAAATGACTTTTGTAAACATGATATCCATAAAAAATGACAAACTTAATGATTCAACTTATTTGAACAGCTTATTTATCATTTTCAATGTTTTAAAACTTATTTAAAATCCTAAAATCATATTCTCATCATTACAAAACCTATCTTAGTTACGAAACCAATGATTTCAGTCCATAAAGTTATATTTCAAATGATCAATCAATTCCAATCAATTTACTAAATACATACAATCATTTTGCCTCAATCAATTTCACTTTTTACACATTTTTCAAATTTACGAAACCCTAGATCTCACCGAAACCTATTTAATCAATTAAAATGAACAATTAATAGCACAAAGATTACAAATAAGTCTCGAATTCGTACGTTTTTCTAGCATCAAGTGTTCGTCTAACGATTTGGATCGTATAGTTCGTTGATACGAAAGCTCAATACGATAGAGAGTGTATTGAAAACTTGATTTTACGAAAGTGATTAGGTTTCATACGTAACTGTGTATTTATATCTTCGAAAATGACTTTGACACTTTGACATTTTTAGTCCCTCAAGTTTTCTTATGTAAGCTTTTTAAACCCTACGAAAGCTACTTTTGAACTTTGACAGTTTAAGTCCCTTAAGTTTTTTTACGTATGCTTTTCAAACCTTACGAAAGCTACTTTTGAACTTTGTCATTTCAGACCCTTGAGTTCCTTCCGTAAACAAAAACTACCAATACTGTGGAAAACTAGAAGGGGGGGGGGTTGAATAGTTTTACCGCTTTTTTATTTAACGTTTATGTATGTTTGTAAAACTTAGATTTGACTTTTTGTGAATTCAATGCTTTCACAATATGAACAATATAAGTATATGATATAATAAAGTAAGACAAGAGATAAGAGTAAGAACAATCAAACCACAACGCGAGGATTTATAGTGGTTCGGTAACGAAGCACCTCT
>BQNB010045443.1:0-15000 GCA_026074375.1 Tanacetum coccineum
TTTTGATATGTTCTAGTTTACTATCATGCCGGTACACGTTACGCGATGATTTTCGCTGAACGTGGGAAAACTTCTCGGTAAGCATTAAAACGATAACATAGATACTTAGATACGAAAAAGATGAATCAAAAGTGATTCATTTAGGAAAAATCAAGACTCTTAATACCCGGTTAAACCGTAACCGTTTCGCTCAAAAAAAAGTCAACAACGTCAACTTTTCAGTTTTTCTCCGAGAGAACTGGCAAGATTCTAAAAACGCAGATATACAACCATAGTATTTTAAAATACTAAGATATAGGAAAAGTTACCGGTTATCACAGTCTAACTCCCTTAAAGGAATTTTGCCCTGAAATTTAGCTCAAGTCATTAAGTGTAACGATAAAAGGAAGTTCAGATCCTTAGCAAAACATACTAATCTCCTTGATTGGTTCAGTCTCTCGAGTGAGGTTTCTATTGATCCCTCTAGAGACTTAGTTCTAAAGTTCGACTCTTACGCTCCTCATGGTGAAAATAGATCATGGTAGGTTTTTCCAATGTCTGCATGGTTTGATAGTTCTCCTTACATTTAAATCATGAGATTTTGGTCGAGTGTCCGAGTATGATCCAGTCCACGACGTGTCAACTGAATGTTCTAATGTATTCGATAGCATCTAGTTTCCTCGGTTGTTCTAGTCAATGTGGCTACTTCTACAGGAGGTATGTGTCTCACACATTACGACCTATGTTTTGTTCTTTCAAGATCTGTCTAAGGTTCGCTTATTAGAATGTGTCTAGACTCTTCCAAGTAGATTTTACTTGTTTTCGAGAAATCTGGGTTTTAACTTACTAGAAAGGGCATGATATCGTTTAGAATCGCGTTGCTTTGTAACAGGTCAAGTTTGGAATCGACTTACTACAAATATGATCAAGTCTCCTTGTGACTTTACAGTGTTTCATTTAACCAGTTTTCCAAAGTAGAGGTACGATATGACAACTTGAATATCTTTCAAGTTCCTCATAGGAAGAAAATGAAATGAAAGTGAGAATGGAAACTAGAAGGGAGGTTGAATAGTTTTTACCATTTTAAATTAAAACTTAGATTGTCAAATTATGTGAACTTAAGAGATATACACAAGTGTATATGATAGCAATGCAATAAGTAAATAAACAATCTACGAAATATGAACAAGTAAAGATAAGAAAGATCAAACCGATGACACAATGATTTATAGTGGTTCGGCTACGAAGCTCCTCTTCGCCCTACTCCACTCCCTAAGTACCCAACTTGAGAGTTATCTTCACTATGTCAACAAGCTCCCTTTAGGCGGAGAAAACCGTACACGTCGCTTACACTTTTTCCGGTACTAAGCTAAATACCGAGTTCTACTTCGAGATAGAACCAATCTAACACACTATGTATTTTGTGGCCTAAATACTAACCTATCATACACATATGATACACACAACACACAACACAAGATATACAAGATGAATGATTATCACAAACGTGATGACACAACTAAACTATTAACACTTGAAGCTTGACGTCTTCTTGAGTGTTCTTCACTAAAGAGTGAAATGAGTTGATCACTTGTAATAGATTATGTAACAAGTATAATGATCAAAGAATATAAAAGATAAAAGATGTATGTGAAAAATATTTTACAAGAGTTGTCTAAAATGAAGACTTAAGGTTGCTATTTATAGGCAAACCTTTGAAATTCAAATGTTGTCCCAAACAGCTGGACGATGCGACCCACGGATCCACCAACAGCTGGATCCGTGCCTTGTTATGGTGGATCCGTCCGAGGAGCTGGGACAACATTTGTCATTTTATGATTAACCCCAAATCTATACAAAATATTGTTTTGTACTTATTAAAAACGATATTTAAAATTGCCTTCAGAACTTAATATTTCTTTATCACCAATAAGGAAAAAATTTTCTAGATTTGGGAGATTTGAAAGATTGTTTCCACTGTGTTTTAAGGCTTATTTTTGTCTACATGATTAGTGTAACTAGCTTATAATTAATCATGTGTTAACTTAAATCATTTGATTAGAAAAGGTTTATGCAAATGATAAGAGTTTTTCTTTGATCATCAACTATGTTTTAATAATGCCATATCCATAACCTAAAGTGATTTGTCGGCGTCAAGTAAAACTTTCGACTAAATACTTTTTTACGTAAACTTTTACGTATATGACATTATATATTGTTATTATCAAAACATTAAGATCATTAATATAAATATCGTTTTTGCGCGTATAAATTGTATTAACAATCTCCCTTTTTTGATTATAACCAAATATAAACTCATGCGTATTTACAAGTACCTAAATAAGGTATTTTAGTGGACGAGTTAACATTTAATCTCCCATTTTTGGTCAAAGCTAAAAAGTGTTAGTCAGGCAATTCCTTGCATGTCTTGTTTTGACGAATGCTAAGTGACTTGGTAACGAATGCAAAGTAAAAATAAAGACAAGATGTAAGTGCTCCCCCTTGGTGTATACTCCCCCTTGCTTGGGGCACCAAGTAATCGAGCTATGGATGCGTTACTACAAAACAAAGTTAGTAGGCAAGCAAATATATATATGACAATCAACTAGCACACATAACATTTACACAATGAATATCCATCGTTACACAACAAATGAAAATAATGTGTAAATCCATTAATAAGGGAAAAAACATAAAATTGGCATAAATCCATTACATGATAAGCTAAACTAATAAAATTATAGAAACAATTAAAAATCCTAAATCTTGTGATAGAAAACATTTTCTCATATAATTCGAGGGGTGAGGTGAGATGGTTATGCGGCTAATGCGGAAAGTAAGGTGGGTGTGATGAAGAGCCGAGGTGGTGTCGAATGTAAGAGAACATGTAGTTGACACGGTTTCGGAGCATTTGGATTTCCTGCCTTGTGGTTCTACAACATTGGCAAAACATGTTGTGGAGGTGAGGCATGTCATTTGGATGAACAAAATCCAAGATGTTTGGAGGATTGAGAAAATCTTGATTTCTAAGATTTGGTGGTTGATGGTGAATGTTTTCAAGTGGAGGTGCGTTGTTGTGGATGAGAGGTGTGTTGTTGTTAATGTTAACAAACAAAGGTTGGGTTGATGGTAATGGTTCAAATCCGGGTGGTGGATTTGGAAAACCGGGAGGTGGTTGAGAGACAAGTGATGGTGGAGATGGATTAGAAGGACCCGATGGCCAATTATCCATGGTTTGAGCATAAGGATCATTTGGTGACATTTGAGGTGGAGGAAGTTCTTGAGGTTCTAGTTTTATCAGAATAACAAAACGAAGTTTAGGCGAAGGTGCAACGTGAGTTGGTGTCGGAGACTCACTTGGTGATGATGAAGAGGTGTAGTGTGTGCTTTTGCTAGAGATGGATTTTGATGGAGCTTGAGGTGGTGAAAGGGATTTATTTCTAGGAGGAGGTGAAGGAGTTCTCTCATTTGGTTGTTCATCACCTGAGGATGTAAGATTGACATAGTTTGGATACTTGACACTTATTCTTGCGGTTTTTCTTTTGAAGTTTGGTGAATTTGTATTGGATGAACTAGTCATAGTGATGAACTAGTAAGGTTGTATATGAGGAATGTGGAGAAAATGTGAAGAAAATGGTGTTTGAGGATGATGATTATAAGGAGAAAGTGGTGATATGAATTGTATAATGGTTCTTGGATTATATGGAGAACTTGTTATATCCTAAGGTTTAAGATCCCACATAGTATCATATAGCATGGTTATAAGATAAAGTAGAAAAAGTTAAAAATCAAGAAAATTTGAATTTTGGCGCCTGGACTGAGTGAGCCACGGATCCACCAAAACAACGTACGGGTCTACCATATGGTGGATCCGTGGGTCGCAGGTTTCAACAAAAACGACCAGAACATCAATTTGCACCTAAAACATAAAACAAATTATCATGTAAGTAATGTTGTAGATAAAGCCTAATCCCATGAAATTCATTACACAGAATCTAATAGACTTGCACATTATCCTATTAATATTACACGTACTAATTTAACGTAGTTTAGTTAAGATTTTATGATATCCTATTACCTATTTATTTTGAATTACCATTGAGAACGATCATGATCGTGATGATCATGCAAAGCACAACGATAGTCATCGATGATTTCACCGTTAGGAGAGAATTTGCTCATCATATCCATAGAGGGATGAAAGGAAATGAAGTGTTTACTTTTGAGAGAGAAACGAGTTATTTTGAATAATTTTAAGATCTTAGATATAAGGAGACCGTAAGGTAACAGTTCATTAGGAGAGTTTTTGGAATGTTGCATTCGTTTGGCCTCGAAGAATGCTAGATTGAATGGAGTGGAAGTAGTGATACAATAGAGCATGTATGCACCACAAGCGGATAATTGAATTTTGGGTCCATTGTCACAAAGAATGTTTTCTCTGATAACAATTTATGTGGTTTTGAGGTAAGGACACACTTCATTAGTGTAGAGGAAATTTGGATTAAGTGTGTCGTATTTTTCTCCATTAAGCCTTTTCTTAGTTATGTTAGTTATATTGACATGGGATGATCAAGTTTTGTGAAATATGGATCATTTGTTTGTGAGTTATTGTAGTTTAGAATGGATGTAAGCGACCATTCATTGCTTTAAAAGCAGTGTCCTTCGTGAGGAAGATCTAGAAGAATTCTGAATTCTCTTAAAGTAAAAAAAAATTTCTTCATAGATGTTGAAAGAGACAAACCAATCATTGTTTAATGAGTAAAATTGAAAAGATCGATAGAGTTCAAAGAGAAATTATGGGTAAAATTTTCCATCTAAGTGGTAGAAGGATTGAAAACCATTTTTATGGAAGATTTCTTTAAGATTGACTTGAGTGTTGAAGCTGTTATCAATGATTCTTCCCTCATGTATAGAGTGGTTTACAAAGTCTTCATATGACATTGGATATCTAAGGAGTTTATTATGATTTCTATGAGAAAATATTATAAATGATAATGACTCGATAAGCAAAAAATAGAAATATAATATAAATTCTAAGTGAATGTTCATATCGACTTGATGTAGGTGTGTGGTTTGCTTGACTCAAATAAAAGAAAAATAGTTATAATACTAGTAATAAGCAAACCTTAATGAGGGCTTCATAAAGGCTATGACAGGTTCCAAAGTCTTCTGAGTCAATTAGAGATTCATGGAGCAGGTGTATCCACTGAGGATGCAAATCAGAAATTCCTTAGATCTTTACCTTCTGCCTGGTCTCAAGTTTCCTTAATCATAAGACCAAACAGAGTGGAAGACTCACTTTGATGATCAGTAAATAATTAAGAGAGTCTTTGAGAATAGATGTAAAAGGCACTAACTGCATCATCTCTGGCACGCAAAATGTAGCATTTGTCTCTGAGAACACTAGTAGTACTAATGATGTTAGTACCGCTTATAGTGTTTCTAATCCTTCTGGTCAAAACTCACAGTATGAACAAACTTCATCATACTCCTTACTTGCAAATCAATCCAGTTGCCCTCAATTGGATCATGAGGACTTGGAACAGCTTGATGAATTTGACTTAGAAGAAATGGACTTGAAATGGCAGGTGGCCATGATTTCAATGAGAATGAAAAAGTTCTACAAAAAGACTGGTAGAAAGCTACAATTTGATGCAAAGGAACCAGTTGGTTTTGATAAAACCAAAGTCGAGTGCTACAATTGCCACAAGACAGGCCATTTTGCTAGAGAGTGTAGAACCAAGGGAAATCAAGATAATAGGAGGAGAGATGCTTGGAACTCTGGCAATAAGGATGTGAGAAGATCTGGTAAGTAGGAGGACTCTAAAGCATTGGTGACTATTGATGGAGAAGGTGTAGATTAGACCAGTCACTCAGAAGAAGAAGAAGATTATGCTTTGATGGCTTGCAACAACTCAGGCTCAAACACAGAGGTAACTTCCTATTCAAATGAGTGTAAAGAGTCTTATGCTAAACTTAAAAAACTATATGATTCACAGAGAGAACAACTTAGTGATGCAAGCATATAAATAAAGGCATATACTCAAGGTCTAAAGAAAGTTGAAGCACAATTAGTTGCTCATCAACAAGGTCAACTTTGGTATGAAGAAAAGATAAGGTTTATGAAAATAGACTTAGATGATAAAACTGATGTTCTAATATACCATAAGAAACTATTGGTAGAAGCTCAAAAAGAAAAAGAAGATTTAAAAGCTAAAGTAGAAAAATGGCACTACTCTTCTAAAAATCTTGGTAAACTGCTAAATACCCAAATGAGAGATAATGATAAATTTGGGCTTGGGTATGGGGGTCACAGATATGATGGCATCTTAAGTCATGAAAATGAAGTTTTACAAAGTGTATTTATGAGTAAGGAAAGTGAGTTAGAAAATCAACCTTTGTATGATAGGTTTACTACATCTGAAGAAATGCATGATGTACCCCCACCCATGACAGGGAATTACATGCTATCTAGACCTGATGTAGAAATAGATTACTCTCAATTTACATATGGTCCAAAACAGTCTCAACCTAGTGAATCTGAAACCCAAACCAGTGACTTTGATACTTGTGAATCAGAGTGTAGTGTTCAAACACATGCATCTTTGCCTGAACCAACTGTAATTGAACCCAAAGTAGTAGATCAACCTAAGGTTTGGTCTGATGCTCCTATCATTGAGGAGTATGAATCAGATAGTGAAGATGAGCATGTGTCTCTACCAACAGAAGAACAAGAAACACCTAGTTTTGCTAACAAGCAAGTAAAAACTCCTAGGGAAACTGTTCAGAATCAATTCACACATAGTAAAAATCCTAGAGTTGATAAGAAAGGGTTGGGATATGGGTTTACTGCAAGAGCATGTTTTGTATGTGGAAGTCTTAGTCATCTAATTAGAGATTGTGATTTCCATGAAAAGAGGATGGCTAAACAAGCTGAGTTAAACAATAGCATGAGGAAGAAGTCTAGTCAAAGGGAGATTAGATCAATTTGGAACAATGTGCAAAGAGTGAATAATAAAAACCAATTTGTTCCTACAGCAGTACTAACTAGAACGGGCAAAATTCCAGTTAATACTGATAGAGCCAGCGGTACTAACAAAGTTAGTACTGCTAGGCATGATTTTAACAGACAGGCAGTACTAACTAGTGCTGCTATGAAAGTTAATACTGTTAAGCCTATTGTGAATAGAGTTAGACCAAAAAATGTTTTTCATAAAACCCATTCACCATTTTCAAGGCCTTTCAATAACACAACAGCACTTAGAACAAATTTTTCAAAACAAAAGGTTAATACTGCTAAGGTGAATGCAGTTAGTGCTGTTGGGGGAAAAAGGGAAACTGCTGTTAAGCCCTCAGCAGGTTGTAATTGGAGACCACAAAGACACCACAACTGGCACAATGTCTCCAAATACAATGGTGGATCCAGTCTTAGAAATTGTTTCACTTTCAAAGATCCACTAGGCAGACTCAAGCCCAAACAGGCTTGGGTCCCTAAGAGAATCTAATCTCTTTTATTTGATGTGCAGGATTATCCACATAGAGCTTTACAAAACAAAGGAATTGTTGATAGTGGATGTTCCAGGCACATGACTGGAAACAAGGCCTACCTTGCTGAATATCAAGACTTTAATGGTGGCCCTGTTGCTTTTGGAGGTAGTAAAGGTTACATAACTGGTAAAGGTAAAATAAAAATAGGAAAGTTAGATTTTGAGGATGTGTGCTTTGTGAAAGAACTTCAGCATTTCAATCTCTTTTCTGTGTCACAAATGTGTGACAAAAAGAACAAGGTTTTGTTTACTGACTCTGAATGTCTTGTTTTGTCTCCTGAATTTAAGTTACCTGATGAAAATCAAGTATTACTTAAAATCCATAGACAAAACAATATGTACAGTTTAATTTAGAGAACATTGTTCCTTCAGGAGGTTTAGCTTGTTTAATTGCAAAGGCCACAATTGATGAATCTAACAAATGGCATAGGAGGTTGGGTCATGTTAACTTTAAAAACTTAAATAAACTTGTGAAGGGAAACCTTGTAAGAGGTTTACCTTCAAAGATTTTTCAAAATGACCACACTTGTGTTGCTTGTCAAAAAGGAAAGCAACACAAGGCCTCCTGTACGGCCAAATCAGTGATCTTTATTAGTCACTCATTACAGCTTCTTCATATGGATTTGTTTGGACCTACATCTGTAAGGAGTCTAAACCATAAGACTTATTGCCTGGTTATCACTGATGATTTTAGCAGGTTTAGTTGGGTGTTCTTCTTAAGAACTAAGGATGAAACTAGTGGAATCCTTAAGGACTTTATAAGACAAATAGAGAACCAATTAAATCAAAAGGTTAAAACAATTAGATGTGATAATGGTACAAAATTTAAGAACATGGATTTTATTAAATTATGTAGGTCAAAAGGGATCAAGAGGGAATACAGTAATGCCAGAACTCCACAAAAAAATGGAGTTGCTAAAAGAAAGAACAGGACCCTTATTGAGGCTGCTAGGACTATGCTAGCAGATTTATTTTTACCTAATACTTTTTGGGCTGAAGCAGCTTCCATACAAGCCCTAATCTCTCTCTCACCGACGATCACTAATTCAACCACAATGGTTGTTCTTGAATCTTTGCATATGCACTTTATGGTCGTTATTTAGAAAGACTGATGGAATGCAGAGTTTCATGAGGTTATTGATTTTCTTGCGTGAAGCTCCATTCATCATGCTCTCACTGTAAGTCCAGTAGTCTCTACTACATTTGTTGAACAATTTTGGATGTCTGCTAAATCCAAAATAATCAACAATGTAAGGTACATTACTGCCAAAGTAGCTGGCAAGCCTGTGTCTATCTCTGAAGCATCAATAAGAAGTGACCTTCTTTTTGATGATGCTGATGGGATAGATTCTCTACCTAATCAGGCTATATTTGATGCTATACAGCTCATGGGTTATGAGGGGGATTTAACTGTTCTAACATTTAACAAAGCTTTGTTTTCACCCCAATGGAGGTTTCTATTTCATACAATGAATCATTGTATTAGCTCAAAAAGCACCTCTTGGGATCAAATTCCCACTAACATTGCCCCCCACCCCCCCCCCCACACCCAAAAAAAACCCAAAAAACAAACAAAACCCCCCCCCAATACCAAATACTGCTGTCATTTGCTTAACATCTAATCAGAAATATAATTTTCTAAATTAATTTTTGATGGTATGCTTAGACATTTAGATGCAAAGAAGAAGTTTGTAATGTATCCACGTTTTATTTCAATATTTTTGGATAAAAAGCTAGTGAATGTACCAGTACCTTTAGATCATTTTCCTGTAAATGCTTTGACAAGTAAAGTTTTCTCTTTTATGCTTAAAAAGGGTAAACATTTTTCGGGGAAAATCATACCTTTATTTGCTTCTATGTGGTACATTATGAGGATGAGGGGTGCTCTTCAGGAGTCTTTGAACCACACCTACACCCTCTCCTCTCACCAATGAAAGCCAATTTGAGCCTCAGTCTGACCCATCACCTAGACCTTCACCTACTCCTCATATTTCTTGATTCCATTTCAGAGGTTTCTGGTGGGAATCATGGAGGTCAATCATCCAGTGATAAATCCCTTTCAGGGAATAAGGGTGACATGACACTCCAAAGTGTCTATGATCTTTGTATCTTTTTGTGTACACAGGTTACAGATCAAGCAAAGGAGATTAAACACTTGATGGCCAGATCAACGAAGCTTCAAGAAGCAAGCCAAAACTGTTTATTACCACACCACAGAGCTTTGGATTAAGGAGTGCATTTCTTGAAGCAAAGATGGAAGGAAAGGAATCTTGAAGTCAAAAAACTGGATGCAAAAAGAGTCTGTATCCAAACAGAGAGGAAGTCTGCCAAAGCTGAACCTTCAGTCCATAAAGATCCATTGTTTAATGAGCTTGATGATGATGAAATTGACAATATGGACACTAAGGATGCTCAAGATGTGGGGAGGACAAGAAATGGAGTGAATGAAGAGAAAGAGGGTACTGAAGATGCAGTTAGTACTGAAGATGTAGTTAGTACTGACAAAGAAAAAGTTAGTACTGACAGATCAAAGTTTGTACCGATAAGGAGGAATTAGTACGACAAGGACAAAGATAGTTAACCGTTAGCCTAGATGAAGGTAAAGATATTGACTGAAGAAAGAATGGCTACTTAATCACTTCATCACACTCTACAAATGTTTGGAGTGATGAATACTATTGTCAGGTTTTCTCCACATGTGCCAAGCCAAAGCAGTTTCAAGTGAAATGGAGAAGGAGATGACTTATGATGTTGAAGAGCCTGAGAGACCTAGGCCTACTTCAACTAGATCACTATTGACTTTAAAGCCTCTTCCTAAGATTGATCCAAAAGATAAAGGGAAAAAGAAAATTGAAGAGGAAGATGAGTCTGATATTGAATATGAGGATATTCCTGAAGCTGAAAAGAAGTTTAAGCAACTTGCTAGGTTGGATAGAGTGGATAGAAAGTTGCAAGAGGATTGGGAAACAAAAGAAGAAAGAAAAAGATTAGCTAAGGAAGAACCTACAAAGACTGCCCTTTCAGATGAATATGACTTCATTCAAGCAAGAATTGAAGTTGATAGACTTCTAGCTCTAAGACTTCAAGATGAGAGAGAGAGAGAGCAGTTCATTGTAGAGAATAGAGCATAGTTCCTGCTGATACAATTGAGCTCAAAGAAGATTTATTGAAGAACCAAAGAGAGCATTGCAATCAGAAAACTAACCTTCTACCAAGAACTCAGCTTAGGAATCAAATGATAACTATCTGAAGCATGTTGGAAAAACAAGAAAACACTCAGATTAAAGAGCAAAACTTTGAAGAATACAATTTTTGTATGCTATATTAGAAAGTGAAGAGGTTTAATGAAAGTTTCACTGCTGTTGGTTCCACTGAGGATGAGAGAAGGATTAAGGAGATAAATGAAGGAGTAAAAGGACACTGTCAGAAAGATTAAGGAAGAAGACACGCACATGTACCATGTAAGGACGAAGTGGACGAGAGGGTTCAAAGAAGAGAATAGGGGGTCATATCAAAATGATAAAGGAAAAGCCTAGAAATAGTCAGATGTTGACAATGATGATGAAAATAGAAAATGCCTAAGGATTGTTACATTTGAAGATACCATAGATAGTGAGATAATGGAGAAGAAATCATTTATTGCTATGTTGAACAAGGTATCATCACCAGATGGGGAATATCTTGTTATATACAGAGCTAATGAGAACTTCAGAGCATTCAACTATCTCATGGAGGTACTTCATATATTTAATAGGCAAGATTTGTATCACCTATATAACTTGATGCTGGAGCAGTACTTAGAAATTACACTAGAAGGGACTGAGTTAATTCTTTAGGGAGATTTGAAGATAATGATGGAATCCTATGAAGAAAATGATCACAGTGATTTCTGGAGTAATAACGGATTGGAAGATTGTCACTTGCAGATTGTTGAAGCTTGTGGATGTTTGCATACAGAGTTGAAGATGGGACAGTATCCATATGGTTAGTTGAAAAGAAGATTATCCCTCTTTCAAAGGATTTATTGCAAAGAATGCTTGATCTGGGATTAGAAGTTGAAAGAGAAAGTATTGTTGCCCTTGATTTGATAAGATTCATTAAGAAACAGATTGATGAAGAGTGATGCTGTGAATGGACTTGAGAAGGGTTTGAGTGTTGGCTAACCACCACACAACAAATGGTCATCAGTTCACCATGCTTAACAGGCATAAGAACTGGCTAGTCCATAAGCAAACGGCTTATGGTAAAGACTTCTCAAATCCATTTATGGTTGACAATTTACCAAAAATTGTAGGGTTTTCAACTCACCTTGCTTCATGGTGAAGAGTTGGCTAGTCCAAGATCAAACAGTTCTTGGTAAAGACTACTCAAATCTGTTGATAGCTGATAGTTTGCTAAAAACTATATGGTTTATCAATGCACCATGTTATGGCAATGAAGCATTGGCTAGTCCAAAAGCAAACGGTATTTGGTAAAGACAAATCAATTCCGTTGATGGTTGACAGTTTACCAAAAACTGTATGGTAATTAACTCACCATATTTTTTGATATAAAGAGTTAACTATCCCAGAGCAGGTTAAGAGTTGGCTAGTCCAAGATCAAACAGTTCTTGGTAAAGACTACTCAAATCTGTTGATAGCTGATAGTTTGTTAAAAACTATATGGTTTATCAATGCACCATGTTATGGCAATGAAGCATTGGCTAGTCCAAAAGCAAACGGTATTTGGTAAAGACAAATCAATTCCGTTGATGGTTGACAGTTTACCAAAAACTGTATGGTAATTAACTCACCATATTTTTGAAATAAAGAGTTAAAAATCATGTTTAGGGGAGGATTGTTGGGAATTATTTATTCCTGACTTAGTACCATTAGTGATAATACTTAGTACCGATAGTTATAGTTAGTACTGACAGTACAAAGTGTTAAGTACTGATCAGATAGTTAGTACCGTTAGTAGAAAATAGTTAGTACCGTTTAAGAGATATGTATGAGATATTATAGGAAAAGACATGTATTATCTTTTATGCGTTTTGTAAGCCTGTTAGGGTTTATCCTTGGTCTATAAAAGGAACTCTCATGGCATTGTTAGAGATATCAATTCAATATACATCTCATATAATCATATCTCATAGTTAGTAATCTGTAATTACTTTAACAGATTAAT
This sequence comes from Tanacetum coccineum, assembly GCA_026074375.1. Taxonomy (NCBI): domain Eukaryota; kingdom Viridiplantae; phylum Streptophyta; class Magnoliopsida; order Asterales; family Asteraceae; genus Tanacetum; species Tanacetum coccineum. The sequence goes on from BQNB010045443.1 coordinate 12,693, forward strand.
AGAAATCAAAGTTTAGTTTTTCATTGTTCTTCTTAGTACTATTGTATAGATTCCGCATATACAATTAGTATTCAGTTTGGGACTCACAAGATATTCCTCATAAGCATCCCTATTGTTTTTAAGTCTATGAGAAATAGGTTCGATGTCTAACTTGAACATTCCCAGAGCAATAGTGATGGCAATAGGTTTTGAAATAGCAGAATCGACAACATTTTTCCTTTATGTGGAAAACTAGAAGGGGGGTTGAATAGTTTACCGCTTTTTAATTTTTATGTTTAGTTTGATTATAAAACTTAGATTCGACTTTATGTGATTTCACAATATGAACAATTTAACTAAACAAATAAGAAATGACAAGATATAAAATAAGTATGAAAGATAAGAGATAAGAGATGGAAAGATCAAACCATAACACGAGGATTTATAGTGGTTCGGTAATGAAGCATCCCTTTGCCCTACTCCACTCCCCGGTTCACAATGTCAACAAGCTCCCTTTAGGCAGAGAAAACCGTACACAACTTAGCTTATACCAATTTTTGACACAAAGCCAAATGTCAAGTTCTAATCCTAGTTAGAACCAATCTATCACGACTAACCACACTACTTCACAACGATTCACAACTTCACTTCACAACTTCACCACATAACTCCGTCACAACCTTTCTATACTTCTCTTCACAACGTCACTTCAACTTAACACTATCTTGATCACACCAATCTAACACCACTTTTAAGATCACCCCGATCCAACTATACTTACAATGATCACCACAATTTACTTAATATACACAACTACGATACACACCTTCACAATATACACAAATGATTTACAAGATATAATACAATTGCAACAAGGTTGCAAGGACACACACTAAGCTATAATACTTCTTCACTTGATGGTAGGAAGTATTCTTCTCTTGCACTTGAGGATCAAAGCTTGGATCACTTAGAAACAAAGCTTTATGATTAAATTATCAAAGGAATGAAAGGAGAGTATAAACTGATTTAGAACAGAAAGAAAGTGTTTGCAAAAGGTGAGAAAAACAGTGGGGAATAGTCCAGTATTTATAGGCAAGCTGAGCTTGCTTGCCCTTTATAATTAAGGGGGTCGCCCAGCCCAGACGCTCCCTTTTTTGTCTTTTCTATGGGAGGTGTTTTTTGAACACTTCTAGCCGTTTTAGGTAAAAAATTTGAATTCAAAAAATTTATTTGAATAAAACATTTCTTTTAAATTTAAAAATGTTTTGTAAAAGATATAAAAATATTTGATACATTTTTATAAAAAATGTGAGGTTAACTAAAAAATTCTTTGATCATGAAAAACGTTAAGCATATGTTTATTCATACCTTTAAGTGATTAAATTTTTAAAATAAAAATTTACTACTAATTACTTGTTTAAAAATAATTTTTTATTAATCGTTTTTACATTTTGTGATCATCAAAACGTAGAGAGATTGAAAAATATTAACAATGTTTTTAGGCATTATTTCTATCAACAATCTCCCCCTTTTTGATGATTATAAAATCTAAACTCATTAAATGAAAAATTAGTTTTAAATAAGTATTTAGTGAGTTTATTTCCATTTCTCCCCCTTTTTGTAGAATTAAAAAGGCTTCGCCGATGAATATTAGTAGAATCAATGAGAAAAAATGCTCCCCCTTGATGGTACTCCTCCTCGTTCATGGGCACCAAGGAATCAAGCTATGGTAACTTTGCTATAAATACAAGTTAGAAGAACCACACTAATTTTTCTAGCATATAAAGCAAAGCAAGGAAAAATAATATGCAAGATAACAACCCAAAATAAAATTACACTCTAAAGCATAATACCAAAGATCAATCATTAAACATAGATATTGTGTATAAAACACACTCATGCTTACATCAAATTTAAATAATATGCTAGAAGCATATTAAGACGATCATACATAAGACTAAAACTACAAAGGTCCTAATATTCCTAAATTATCATAGGAAACCATTAGACTTGCTTGCAAAAGGAAAGGGTTGGCCATTTATTTAAAAGTGAGAAAAAGTAAGCATGTAATATGCTTAGTTGGTTGTTGGTGGAGAGTTTGGAGCGGAGGTGGTTGTTTGAGGGTAATCTCAGTGGACTTGAGGTGGTGGTTGTGGTCGAGTGAGAAGAAATTCAATCCAATTGGTATCTTCACTCAAGGTTAGGAATTGTTTTGAGGTAAAGATCCAACAAGGACAATAGCCAACATGTTGTTCAACTTGATCCAAGTTGATGGTATGAGGTAAGTTTGGAGAGTATGGAGATAAGGAAGTGTTACGTTGTGAGAGGT
>BQNB010045443.1:20000-44273 GCA_026074375.1 Tanacetum coccineum
TGTCAAACCGAAAATGACATAGTCATTTTGTCCATGTAAGCAGTCTGTAGTCCGTCTCGATACTCTCCTTTTGGAAGTTGTCTTAGCTTCCCCTTGAATCAGCAATCCTTTCTTGAGTAGGTTCATAGCCTTCTTGCAATTTGCATTAAGAATACTTGAAGTCTGACGCCCAAATCGATGAAGTACACAATTAATTTGAAACCGTAACACCAAAGTCAATTAAGTCCCGGATGTCTAATTTCTCTTAAATGATAATGATGATATGAATTGAAACACCAAAGTCAACTAAGTCCCGGATATCTTAATATTCCTCTAATAGACTAAGCTGATTAAAACCCAGACAACTAAGACCCAAAATGTACACTTTTCTTTCTATAAATACTGACTAACTAGAGGAATTATCATACTTATCATACCAAAATGGGGGTCACTCTTGATCAAATATTTCTAACTCCTTTAAAACATGCTTTGGTGATTGACTGTAAAAGGAAGGCATTAATTGAATCAGTAACCACTCTTCATACATCCTAACAATCTTCTCACCACACAATTTCCCTGGTATCTTCAACTGAGATACCAATAAATGACAAAGATAACACTTCCCTATAAGTTTGGAATAGCGCACCGGAAAGTAACACGATAAAACACTGATTTTCTCTGCGGATAAGACATTTGTCTTCCTGGAATGGCCTACAATTAAATAAGGCTATGGATTCTATCACTTTATTGTTGTAACTTTCAGTGTATTTACTCCTTTCCCATGAGGATTTTGATACCCAGATCAGAAAAATCTTGTATGCACACATGCTTGAGATCGTGTTCGCAGAATTAATAAACTTAAATCTATCCCGTGAGAATCAGTTTCAAGGCTTTTTAAACTACGAAAGAATTTCCAAACATTCCTAAGTCTTTTTACAAACTACGACGCGTTGGCAATATTAGTCGTATGTAGTTTAAAGCCTGAATTCACTAAGTCTTCAATTGCAGATAAGTCCCTAAAGTTTGAAGCAAATGACATCTAAGGCACATGTAGTTAATATGAATTAACTCCCTTTAAATTGTTATCTGTCATTATCAAAAACTTCACTGATTAAAATCCTTGACTTAATTTGAAAGACTGTTTAAAAAAGAATTATTAACAACTCTCTCCCCTCAAATAAATGACCCGTTTTCTTATTTAAAAGCTGTAGTAATTGATTTGAGAGTCGAATTAATCTTTGAAAAACTTTCGTTGATACTGAAAATATGATTCCATTGAGAGACAACTTTACCAATTGAAATAAGATTTCTCTTATTTTGACAAATAAATGCACTGAAACGTACACTTATTCTTATGATGCATGGATATGAAATAATCCATGCCCGGGAAAAATTAATTACCCGTTTACCCTGGAACAGCTGTCTTTTCGACGACATGCGTTCCTCATTTTGAAAAGCGGGTTGCAGTCAGAAATAACTGCAAGCCATTGACATGAAGCTCAAACTTTGAATGTTTTTGTTAAGAGCTCAATACCGAAAAGACTTTCTTTTCGAATGCTAAGAAAAATGCACTGAGACGTGTATTTTCCTTTACGATGAGGCCCGGGTTATGTACAGAAATGTACATAAGCTAATTTTTTTTTTATTTACAAGATGATGTTTGATGATAATATCAAGCAGTTACGTTTGTCAGAACCTCCAGTTCTACTGTAGTCAAACATCTCATACCAATCCTTCTGACAAGATACAAAAACCGATCCTCATGAAGGGCTTTCATAAATTAATCAGCTAATTGGTATACAGTTCTAGCAAAATATAATTTAATAATCTCATATTTCAACCTGTTCCCTTTATTAGGTTGATACTGAGTATTGATGTGCTTTGTATAGAGTGATGTCGACTTTGCATAGATTGCTATGGCTGACGTAGAATCGTAAGTACAATAGGATATTTTGTATTAGTTAATCCATAACATTAAGTTGTGACCATATCCACATTACCTTAATGCACAACTTGCAGATAACGCCACATACTGTGCCTCATCTAAAGACATTGCAGAGCAATTTTGTTTCTTGACAATCCAGCCATACAGTTTATCACCAAGGAATTGTATCCCTCACGAAGTGCGTTTTCGAGTATCAGGTGCCTCCGGGCATTAACAGCGTCTGAAAATGGCAGTTCAAGTTCAAAGCCAGAATCTTTGGATACCAGAGACCCATGTTAAAGGTACCCTTTAGTAATTAAAAGATTCTTTTTAACCCCTGAGTTGCTTTTTGAGTTGGTCGTGCTTGATAACGGCACAATAGCACCAGCTTGCACTAAGTCTGGTACTAGATGTCAAGTACATGAGTGACCCTATTTTAAAACTACATAATCAAATTGTCTAAGGGTCTCCACTCAAATCTACATCTAGTTCTGGTTTTTTGTAGCAATGTAGTGACAATTGTCCATATTAATCTTTTTCAAATTTCTAAAGCGTACATGGCCTGATTGATTAAAAATACCTTTTGGGGACTGGTGGATCTGAAGTCCTAAAAAGAAATTTCATCACCACCCACTAAGGACATTCAAATCACTGTGGCATTAACTTTTCAAATTTTTTGAATAAATATTGTTTGTATACCAAAAAAATAAGTACAAAAACGTAAATCTGCACAAGTAGAAAAATCCACCCCGTATTTTATCTGAATAAAGATAGGTCAATTATGACGTTTAGAAAAGTCTTTGACATCAAGAAGATTGATAGTTCATCAACCCAGCTCATGGAGCTTGCTTTTAATCCATACAAACCTTTCCTAGAAGGTAACTTTTTCTGGAATGATCATATCAATGAACCCGTTCCGGCTGAGCAACGTAAACCTCTTCCTTTAGTGGACCATTTAAGAAATGCCGTTTTCCATCCATCTGATAGATTGGGAAAAGACTTGTTGCTTCGTAGGCAACAAAAAACCGAACTGCATCCAAGCCGAGCAACTGGACAAAATGAATCTCAAAATCAATACCCTCTTCCTGAGCATAACCTTTAGCAACAAGCGTGCTTTTGATGCGAAATTACAGTCCTGAACATCATCCATTTTGTTCTTCCATAACCACCTTTAGCTTATAACCTTCTGCCAAATGGTTGGCGACGAGTTCCAGACGTTTAGGTCTGTCGAACTGATGAAGTTCATCCAGCATTGCTTCGATCCATGCAAGAATCAGCCATATGCCTCCTTAATGTTCTTCGGTTCATAAGTACTCACCTGGAGCGCGATCATCACACATTTCAGGATCTGCGGCCAAAGCTGTCCCCCCCCGTCTTGTTTGAACGGCATGGTTGGGATTTCACGAACTTGTTCTAAAGGATGATCTCTGGTCCATCGGTAAACATGACATGTGGTTTAAAATGATTGCACATCGTATTAATCAAATGTTGCGTGAAGAAGACCACCAAATTCTTGTACCCGTTAACAAAAAGGATTGATAAATTCATCTTCTTGAAATTATGCATTTGGTGGCGTGATTATGCTGTTTTTCTCACATGATCGTGTGTTGGATTGTAATATTCTTCAAGTAAAGGACTAAAGAGAAATTACAACCCTTGTTGTGACGAATCTGTCTTCTCTGCTGTAGGAATAACATTTTGTCTTGGGGGCACGGGTCCGAGTTGTCCAAAATCTGACGCCTTTTGTCCTTGAGGAATGAGGCTTGAAGAGACATTTTCAACAGACATCTCTTGTCGTTGTGGTGCGAGGGCTGAACTATTGTGATCAGACATCATTTCATGAAGCACGGGTCCTGAACTAAATTGGCCAGAAACCATAAACTATCTTTGAGATAGTAGATCTCAACCATACCATTTCACACAGAATGGAGTTGGATTTTCATTTGCGTCAAAGTAGCTCCAAAGTGGCTGTTCATGTAGTTGACTTATGAATAAATATGGACTAGAATGCACTCCAAAAACATTCACTAATGAGTAATCTTTGTCAACTTAGTGATAGAATTAAACATTGAAATAAGATGAAGCAGAATTAATGGAATAACCCCAAGTGTCAATTAGTTTCTTCAAAACTAGAGTTTTGAAGAAGTATTATTGAATGAGGTGTTGCAAATATTAAATTATTCATTTTGATGTCCATTAATTTATTCTTCAATCCTTGATGAGTGACTTGAATTGAAATACCGATTTGTTGGTGAATGTACTATAATTGTTCCATCTTGATCAATGGTAGTTAATGAAGGTAGAACCAACAGTATTCAACAGCTCTTGAAGCAATCAATACTACCGGATCTGGGGAAACAGTTCGTTTGTAGATTGATAGTACACATTAAACAATGGTACAACAGGAACACATATTCATTCTTGGAATGGTGGAACAAAATGGTTGTTGGAGAACAGAGATTTGGCACGAGACCAGAAACTGATGTATCCAGGATATACAAAGAAGTGCAGGTCCGTGAACTGTTTTGCAAGAGCCCGTGACTTGACCATTTCAAGAACTGAACTGCTCTGCTGTAGTGCGGATGTTGGTGGTGAAAGTTGTAATGAATGATTCTTGACAGGGAGGAATACTGGTTTAAGGAGATGAGAGATCGATGGACTGAATGTTCATTAACGGAACATATGAAGAAACTTGTTAGATAGAACAGTGACCATGGATCAACTTCAGTTTCCATAGTAGTTTTTCCTTGTTCATCTTTTACTTATATATTTCTTCAGGATCAGGATTAGTTTCCTCATTATCATCCCCAGCATTATCATCTCTGTCAAAATGTTCACTGACCACATGGAGAGCTTCTGCCATAAACACCAAAGAATTAGCTTTATCCTCATACAGGAACACCTGGCTTGGAATCTAGTTCCTTTACGAGAGGCTCTAGAGATGACTGTGGACTCATCAGGAATCCCTAGTAAGTTTACATTTCCTTTCATAGAGCCTCCAGTTCCAGGTTGTCTCTTGCCAATTTCTTCTTTCCTTAAGAGCTTCATATGTTAGCAGCCTCATATTCAGCAGAGTAAGAGTTTGAAATACCCTTGAGCTCTTAGACGAATCAAAAAGTACGCTCTTCTTTGACACAATAAATGAAATCCCATTAAAGCAATACCAGACTGTCCTTCTTTGTGTGGGCTCGTGACAGATTCAGCAAATGCATCATACTTGTGTCATTAAACTGATGTTTTATGGAAGCTATAGCTTCAAGAGAGTTAACAACATCATCACTTGTGTTAGTGATCTGCCATCCAGTGAGTAAGAGTTTGATGTTTGTTTGGGGAAGCAGATGCATCAGACTCCCGTTGTTCTTAAACTTTGGTGAATCATCTTTCGAAGGAGGCTGAGCTGACCCAGAGCGGCATGATTCGGGTCTTTCTTCTCTTTGCTACCTACCCCAGGTTTGATCCATCTGAATGGGGGGTGGGAGGGGGGGGGGGTGGTTGGGGGGGTGGGGGTGGGGGGCCTTACATCATCATCATCGTCTTTTTCCAACAACACAATCATGCTTTCTCTGTGGTCTATTAACCTTGGACTGCAACTTCCTTAACCATGGCATCTTCATCGCTAATAAAGCTTCCATAAGACATGTATAGATGGTAGTTGGCATGATTTTGTTTGGCCAGTCTTGTACTTATTCATGTGTTTTGAAGAGAGCACTCTGTAGATCAAATTCTTCAAAAGCCACTTTTGACTGACCTGAGGAGTAAGTTGAATCTGTTTTCTCCTCACCTTGTTCCTTTTGATTCTGATAATCTCCTATGGATCATTTCAGATTCTTGATTCTTGATTGGTACTCAAGGGCCAGGTAGCACATATATTTCTCGATTAAATCTGCAGTGTGTCGTTCAAGAATCTTAAGGAGAGCATCATCAAGTTTTGTTCCTAAATATTTATCAACAACCGTAGGAACTTAGGATTTAATTGAAGCCAAAACATCAGTAGAGTGATCAGTCTTCTTTGCTTCAGACATCTTTTGCTCCATTCTTGCCACTCTTAGCTGAAGGGAGATTAATGGAGTGATTTCAGGGAGAGATGTGATGATTGTTGTAGCTTCCGTGTTGATTGGTGGAGGAGTGACCAGTAATGATGGTTCTGAAGATGTGACATAGCAGATGCATCAAACTCCCGAAGTTTCTTTAACTTTGGTGATCAACTTTCGAAGGAGTCAGGCTGAGCTGACCCGAAGCGCAGAGATTCGGGTCTTCTTCTCTGCTGACCTACCCTGGTTTGATCCAGCTGAAGGGCTTCATCATCATCATCGGCTTTTTCATTCATCACTATCAGGCTTCTCCTGTGTTGGTCTTTACCTTTACTGCAACTTCCCTTATCCATGGCATCTTCAGCTGCTATTAAAGCTCCATAAAGCATGGTATAGATGGAGTTGGCAGGGATTTTTGTTGCAGTCTTGTTCTTATCATGTGTATGAAGAGAGCACTCTTAAGATCAAATTCTTCAAAAGCCACTTGTCTGTTGACCTGATGGAGTAAAGTTTGAATCTTGTTTCTCCTCACCTTGTTCCCTTTTGATTCTGATAATCTCCTTTGGAAACTCTTTCGAGATGTCTGATTCTTGATGGACTCGGCCAGTAGCACAGATAGTTCTCGATTAAATCTGCAGTGTGTCGTTCAAGAATCTTAAGGAGAGCATCATCAGTTTTTGTTTCCTAGTTTTTTATTTCATCAAACAATCGTAGGAAACTTGGGATTTAATTGAAGCCAAACCAACAGCAAGTGATCATCTTCTATACTTCAGACATTCTCTTGCTCCAATCTTTCCACTCTTAGCTGAAGGGCGATAAATGGAGTGATGCAGGGAGAGATTGTTGATTGTTGTAGCTTCCGGGTTTGATTGGTGGAGGAGATACCAGTGACGATGGCTTAATAGATTGATACATCTGTGAAGGGAGCAATTACTGAGAGTTGACTTACTGTCCTGATGGACTTGGAACAGGTATGGTGGAATCAGACTCCTCTATAACTTTAGATTTCTCTGACAACTTCGTTGGTTTGTCATAAGAGAAATTATCCTTAAAGTTATAAGCGTCATCGAGAATTTTCATGAAGACAAGAACCAAATGACTTTCTGGATCTTCTTTGATGACACGTTCGTCTGTTATAGATTCAGGTTTTCATGAACCTTTTGGGTACGCTGTCACCGGAATTCATCATCCATGTGCCTCAGGGTTGCCAGCAAGAGACACATTAATTTTTCCAGAGTTTGATTCAGTCGTGTCTTCTGCATGGCTCAGGGTCTGGTCCAACATAATTCTTTGCTGATAGCATAAACTTGGTCTTTGAAGGGAGAATATTGAATTAAATGTGATTAAAATGGGTTTATCTTGTCTTTGAATGTGTAAAATGGTCAAATGTGAAAGTGTAGGGTGTTAAATCTGTCTGTAGGGTGTTAAATCTGTCTGCTAGGAGATTAAGATAATCTAAAATGCATTGGATCTTGCTTAATGTTAGATAGCGGTTGCATATTCTTGATGGCGGAATGTTAACCTACTACTCTGAGTGCTGATCTTTTTCAGAAGGCCGTAAAGATCACTCCTGCATGACAACATCGTCCCTAAACCAGACTTAGCTTTGGAATTAGGTAAATCTATCAGCTTAACTGAAGCTGAAAAGAAGCTGTTGCATGAGTAGCATGAACTTCTCTTGCAACATACGATTCTTTATGACTATTCCTAGAGTAGTTAGGTGCATTCACCTGATGAGGTTTTGCAGCAGCAGATTAAAGAATATCAACAAAGATAGACAAACATAGCATATAATCAACATTAGATAAAGATGTTCGCCTTGAGTTTGACATGCCCTTGATATTCAGATTAGCACGAAGATATTCCACATTAGAGTCACTGGACATTGGGTTAAGTCAACATTGGTCAACCTTGGTCGATGGTCTAGAGATTATCTGATAGGCTCAATGACAAGTTAACTAAGCCTGTATGAGAGTCAACAAGACAAATGGTCCTTTGGAATAGGCCTAAGAGGTTTATTGGGCTTATTGGGCCAAGACATGGACAATTAGCCTAAGACGCTGCCCAACAGATCACCAAACCGCCATGCAGGGAGACATTCCGCCATCAGAATATGCAACCGCTATCTAACATTAAGCAAGATCCAAGGCATTTTAGATTATCTTAATCTCCTAGCAGACAGATTTAACACCTTACAGATTTAACACCCTACACTTTCACATTTGACCATTTTATACACATTCAAAGACCAAGATAAACCATTTTAATCACATTTAATTCACTATTCTCCCCTTCAAAAATTGCATATGCGATTGCCATTTTTGATCTAGTGAATTATAATACCAGCTAATGTACGTTGGTCCACTTAACTAACGAACAAGCATGGGAAAATATGAAGCTTGTTAATGAGAATGGTCAAAAACAAGAAGATTTCTCTTCTTTTGAAGATAAAGCGCACTGAAGCGTACACTCTCCTTTTCTTTGTAAAAATGGTTTCGTACAAAAGAATACTAAAGCCATTGACTTGAGCTAACAAAACATTGATTGTTTAGAAGTAGCTTAAGAAACCGAAAAGATTCTCTTTTTCGTTATTAAGGATAAATGCACTAACACGTACATTTTCCTTTTATCTGAAGATGGGGTTGCAATCTAACATTTGATTACAAGCCATTACCATGAGCTCAAAACTTGGAATGTTTTGTTATATTAGCTCATGACCGAAAAGATTTCTCTTTTCGTTGTCAAGGATAAATGCACTGACACGTACACTTTCCTTTTCTCTGAAGGCTACACTTCCTTACTAAGGAACAGATGCCCAACAGATTTGACATTAAGGAACGAGGTTTGACCTGTTTATCCAAACATCTTTTGATGAAGAACAGCTTGAACTGTTTTGTCCAAACGACTCAAGATGAAGACGAGGCGAATGATGTGAAACAGACATCATTTGAACATGGTTCATCAGATTAGAATTCCTTGAACACCTAACTGTATGAAGATATCAGTCTTTTGGTAACCAAACTCCGAGTCTTTCCTTTAAAGGATTGACAGATGTACCTGCACTTGAGTTAGAAGTACCTGCACTAACATAAAGAGTTTGATTGCATTCATATGGGTTAGTGATATCATCATTTGAACCATTTGGAGGTTCACTGTCAACTTTGGTTGTGCTATCTATGAACACCTTTCCAGTAGGTATCCCTAAGACTAACAGTCTTGAAAATTCTACCCGTTGAATTTCCACTACGATAAGATCTAGGAGTGTGTGGTTTCTCATGCATAGCGGAAGACTTATTAAGAGAAAACCTTTGTCCTATACCATTCTGCCTACCAGGTTTATGAGTGTGGTTCTTTGGTTCAACGGGATTGTTGTTTCTGATCTTGGGGGACTGAACTTTAGCACGAGAATTCACCTTATTCATGATCTTTTAGTTATACCAATCATCATGATTTGTATAAAGATATATTTATGACAAATCGAACAAACAAATTTTTTGGAGTCAAAAGAACGTAGAATTCCTAGAGTGATCTACTAGAGGCTCACCATTTGACATTCCACCACTACACTTAGATACAGGAGAACTCCTATATATGTTTCTAAGTTTTGGTGTACAACATAGAGTGCATGTGCTCAGTAAGGCCATAACCCCTATGATTAGAATCCTGGTTTTGTCTTGTTCCATTTCCTACATCCTCAAGATAGTACGCATAAACCATATCATTAGAACCATACGATTCTTTATGATATTCCTAGAGTAATTAAGGCATGGCAAATTCAACTGAAGAGTTTTGCAGCAGCATCTAATTAACTTTAAGCCAAATAATGAGGAGTGATTTTTTTTGACAAATCATTTTTCTCACCAACTTGGGAGGACAAACCGTGGTCTTGAAAATTCTATGTCGTTCCAGACGTAAACGCATGTTACGGTTGTCTAACTACTAAATGGATTTCAAGATGGTTAGTAAAGGCGGATTTCCCCAAATGATCTTTGGTAAACTTAAATCTACTATATTTTTCTTTTAACTTTCTAAGTTCATTATTTAATGCCGCATTTCAAAAACCTTTCCTGAATCTGATTTTTAAATCAGCAATTTAGACAGACTTTGGGGGGGGGTGTTTTATTAATTTTGAGAAAAAAAGATTCCCTGTTGTCATTATCTGAATGCGTTTCTATTAATTGAATCAAAAAGTTCTTGTAAGTCGTTTCAAATGCACATTTCGTTTATGTAGTTGCTCATTTGCTGCAAGTATTTAGCCACACGTGTTCTAATTCATTGTTTAATAGTTTCAATTACATCGAGGTTATTTTTATCTGTTGGCTTCATTTACTTGTTCCTTCACACTTTATAATTTGTTTCTTCAAGTTGCAAATAAGTGTGGTTCTGGCCAGCTAAGCTGAGCTTTCAATCATTGATCACAAAAAAATCACGAAATTCAAGAAATTCATGATTCTTACAAGGTTGTACTTTGAAAACATTCTCCTTTTGTTGAATTTGTATTTCAAGTGAAATACAATGTTTCCAGTTGTAAAAAATCGTTTTGAAAGTTCATTGTAAATTTCCTTCAACCAAATCTTTCGTTGTGAAACTCAGTTTTAAGCAAAGCTTCCTGGTCAATCTCTCCTCCCAAATGACACATAGTTGTTGAAGTAGGAGAGGTATTGCATCAATAGTTTCAACAGATGTGTTTCCATAACTGGTTCAGATGCCTGTATGCTGTTGTTCATTAGCAAGGACATTATGTTTAGCAGTCAATTGTACCTCAGCAAATGGCACTTGGTCATTTACTGGTCCGATATCTGCATCCACAACATGTGTGGTATAATTCCCTAAACTGCTACTTGTATCCTGCTTGGTCGGTTTATGTCCCACGAGCTTATCTGGTGACAACCAACCCAGCATCAACTGCTTCACGCATATTGTCCTATCCTCTTCCTTGCAACTGAGTTTCAAATCTCTGATTTGCTGAATGCATGTTGTTTTCAGGCTCTGATCCAACCAGCTTTTTTTAATACAAATCAATCGTCATCCATTGACTTGAACTGGATTGGATCTTGAATATCTTGAGAACTGACATCTTGACACTTGACTTAATTGATGCTCATGAAGTATTTCATCATGCATCTGACTTCCAGTTCTCCTTTAGTGCATTAAGTTCTTTTCTTTCATGCGTAATACACCACATTATTACAACACTATGAATGACACGATTTCAATTTATCCAGGTTCTCCGAGTACTCCCGTCTGTACGCACTAGGTTTCACAGCGCGTGAATACTTCGAAGTCTTGTTGCCAACCTGAATTCAGAAGATCCGTTTCATTTACCCTTTTGAGGCAAGATAAATTCCTTGAACTGGTGTTCTGAGTGCTTGAAGACAAGTCTTTGCATTAACCCCATGAAGATTCTCTCTTTCAAGTTGTAGCCTTAACTGATCCAGATTATGAAACATCTTCAATTTGAAAGTCTGATGCTCTTCACCAAAGAATGAGCGAAATGCTGGTTTAAATGCGTCAACAGCATAAGGGAATTAAAGAGATCTGAATTATGAAGATGTTTTCGAGTTGTTCAAACATGTCATGCAATGGAGTGCCTTTGTTTTGCGAGCCTTGCGTCATTGAAGCTCTCCCTCTTTTGAATTAGAATAAGAAGATTCCCATTGAAAATTCGATTGTAAATAAAATTAAGGATCTAAGAGATAAAGTGATTGATAGTTGTGGTTTTAAATGCAATAACGTTTCACGGGATTTTACAAGTCTATGATTAAATCGATAAAAGATTAACGGATTGTTACAAAATCAATAGAAAACCGAGAATGTATAAACGTTTGATGTGAAGGAAGGTTTGTTGTTTGATTAATGCAGTTTAATCTGTATAGTTACGGTTTGTTATTTGGCCCCTAAAATATTTGAATTGACAAAAACACAAAATTTACCCTATTACCAAAATTTAAATTTTGTGTAAAAATTAGCTAAAAAAGCTATTGAAAAATTAATTTTTTTCTTAATTTTTCCCGCCAAAAATAATTTGAATTTTTTAACAAAATTTTTACCCTATTACCAAAATTTAAATTTGGTGTAAAAATGAGCTAAAAAGGCTATAGGAAAAATTAATTTTTTCTTAACTTTTCCCGCCAAAAGTTTTTTTTTTTTTTTTCAAACCGCCGCCAAGGGTGTTGAGCAAACCGCCGCCTTATCTGTTTAATCAAACCGCTGCTTTAATATGAGTAACTCGCCGGGAATTATTATAATAGCAAACCGCTGCTGAAATTGACAACCCGCCGTGTATTAAAATAATGCAAACCGCCTTTCCTTTTGAGCAACTCGCCGTTTGAAGCAACTCGCCTTTGAGAACCGCCGTTTTAGCAACTCGCCGTTTTAGCAACTCGTGTTTTAGCAACTCGCCACCTGAATTAAAATAAGCAAACCGCTGCTAAACCTATTGACAACTCGCCGGCTATGTGAGCAACTCGCATTTGACTTTTTCCTAAAAACACCCGATCTTGTCCCTATCTTTTGTTCCAAACCGCCGCAAGATAACAGGTTTAATATTCAAACCTCCACCAGAACATGCATTCGAATCTAGCAAAATAAGCCCCAACTATGCTTATTAACCACGAAACAAAGCTAAAATAATCAATACTAAGCAAACCTTATAAGCATCATTCCAATAACATCTATTCTTCCGGATCATCAAGAAAGAAGCAAACCTCCACGAAGAACACAAACCTTAATAAGCTTATAAATCGAACTTGAGGCTTGAGTTTCACTTGGAATGGCAACAATACATCATGTTTAACATGTATAACACGAAAAACTCCAAGATTAACCAACAAATAAGCTCAAAATAAGCTTTGAGCCGTGGGCTTATTTTCTTCAAAAATAAGGACGAATTTGATCTAGTTTAACCACTAGAATCAACCACAAATCCACACGTAGCTCTGATGCCAATTGTAGGTTCCCTAATTCACACAAACATGTATAGATCTAGAGAGATCTAGAGAGAGAAAGTTAGAGAGAGACTTGTTGAGAGAGAAACTAATAAAAACACACTTAAGGGTGTGTGTAAAATGACTAGATGCTTACCTCTTCTAAAGTTGGAAGAGGTATTTATAGTTCTTACAATACACCGGGTATTAGTACCCGATTCAATACCGAAAGTCATACGTTTACCTATTAAACTACGAGCTATATTGAACAGTAAAATACATAGGGTGACCGAGTCTTTTTCTAATATCTAACAGGTCCCCTTAATTGTATGGTCGGCCCCTTTAATTTTAAGGGGACCACCCGTTTGATTTAAGGGGGCCGCCACCTGGAAGGTCCAGAAAGTCTAGGTTTTTGTTTTGTTTCAGGAAATGGTAAAAAGGTAGACTGTTTTATGGCCATTTTGCAGTAAGTCTTAGTTTTTATGGCAACTAAGACTATAATCATTTAGCAAGCAAGAAAATAGGCAAGCAAAGTCCTAATTTTGTTTTAAACATGATCAAGTCTAAGGGCATTTAGCAATTAATAACATGTAGACAAGCATGCAAGAAGGTAAAATAAAGCCTTCAAGAGAAACCATATTATACAAATAGTTTTAATACTCCTAATAGTTGTAATGCTCTTAAGATTTCTTAAACAAATACTATAAGTTGTAAACACATTTAAGTGAGACTTGTGTTTGCATTTATAACTCTAGTGCGTGCCTATATGTAACAAATGTGGAGTAACGGTTATTTCGACTCTAAGAAAAGAAAACCTAAGATATAATCCAAGTGCTCTTTGATTTAATGTTGCTCAATCAAGATTATCAAAACATATATTTGATTATATATTTTCGCCACAAATGTGAGATCATTATGCATGATTTGAAAAATATTTTTAGCATATATCAACAATGTATGAAAATAATTTTTTCATGTACTCCTAGTCGTGAGAAGGATTTTGTTAAAGTGTATTGGGACTTACATATACATATGTTAAGTAGAAAGTCTTAAGCCTTGACTAAATCAAGGTTACGTAATTTTGTATATAAATTATCCTTTTGAAAAGTTCCCAATTTGTGATTTTGTGCAAAATAGAATCCTAGACTCAGAAAAAAATATAAAAACTTTTACCTACTGTCAGATGGCCGGTCCCCTTAATTGTATGGCCGACCCCTTTAATTTTAAGGGGACCGCCCGTTAAGAATTAAGGGGGCCGCCCATCTGACGAATATTTTTTCCTAATTTTTTGATTTTGGCATTTTAATTTTGTTTGTAGCTCATTATTCTTGTTTACTCTTAAGTTCCTCATCAATCATTTATAGTAATGAGACATTTAATGAGAGTTTAATCAATTTGTTCCATCATTCCTAGACCTAGACGTAAGTAATTAAAAGGCTCACGTTTGAGGGGTTTAGTTAGGATATCGGCAATGTTATCTTCCGATGAAACCTTTTCTATGGAAATATTTCCTTTTTGAACATTGTCACGAAGGAAATGGTGACGAATCTCAATGTGTTTTGTACGAGAGTGTTGTACGGGATTCTTACTTAAGTCTATAGCCCCTTTGTTATCACACATTATAACACCCTGTGTTTTTTAGGTCATATTTTGATCCCAATTATTTGATGTTCCTTTTCATTTATTGGGTTTTGCGTGTTTACTTCCATTTAAACCACACTAGTTAAATCGCGTAAGCATCAAACGTTATCGTTAAGCTAGAATTGTAACCTAAACCCATTAGGACCTTACTTGAACCCTTTGTATTTGTCATTTATTTTATATTTATCGTCAAGAAGAGTTACATGATCGCATACAATAAACTTTGTCAAGGTAAAGCCCATTCAAAATAAACTACACCAAAAATTAGTGCCTTTAACGTATCGGAAGATACGTTTAACCGCTTCAAGGTGAGAGGTTTTGGGATCCTCTTGGAAGCGTGCACAAAGGCAAACACTAAACATGATATCGGGCCTACTTGTCGTTAAGTATAGTAAACTACCTATCATACCTCTATACTTGGTATTATCTACGGACTCACCTTCTTCATCTTTCGTGAGGTAGAGTTTATCCATAGACAAGGAATATACATTGGCATAGCGTCTTCTAATCAAAATTTTTGAGCATTTCTTTTAAGTATTTGATTGGTTAAAAAATAAGCCATCTCTTCCTAATTGTTTTATTTGTAGTCCTAATAAAAAATTTAGTTCCCCCCACATCATACTCATTATCAAACTCATCGAGCATTAACATGTGCAAAATCATCACACATTTCTTGACAAGTTGATCCGAATATAATGTCATCGACATATATTTGGACAATGATGAGATTGGGTTCTTTCTTTTTAGTAAAGAGAGTGTTATCTACCATTCCCATGGTGTAATCATGTTTAATAAGAAAAGCTTTTTCAATCTAATCCTATACCAAATTTAGGAGCATAGTATTAAGTCCGCAAAGGAGCTTTCCTTGAGTCCTATAAACAAATTAGGTTTTGCGAAGTCAATAAATCACAGAGGTTAAATTGCCCACTAAACCTCATCATTGATAAAAGCCGTTAAGGAATGCACACTTTATACATCCATATTGAAATAATTTTAAAGTCTAAATGCGCATTCATAGGCTAATAAAATTCTATGGATTCTATCTAGCTACGGGTTAGCATAAGTTTCATCATAATAAATTCCTTCTTGTTGATTATAGACTTATGACAGACTAGCCTAGCTTTAATTCTAGTTACAATCCAATTTTCAGTCGAGCTTATCCTATACACACAATTTGGTTCCAATAATGGTCATATTCATAAGAAGAGAAAAGATTTATGGACTAATTCCAAACATCATTTGATATAAAGTATTGGTTTAGTTCTTCCTTGCATGGGCCAATCATACCCACCATTGTCATCTTGTAAAGCATCATTAGAATTTGCGGTTCTATGATGAAAGAAAACAATAAAAATACTTTTGTCTTGAGCTTGTGATCTAAGAGTTCTTTGATTTAGATTACCAATAACATTATCTAGGGGATGACTTTTTAATTCTTTAATATTTATGATTTCATTATTTTCTAGAGATTTATCTTCGAGATCATTGCCTAAGGATTTTGTTTTATTAACCTCAATAGCTTCTTCTTCGACTAAATCATCATCTTCTAATGGTGATGTTTTAGTGGGAAGGAGTTTCATCGCAATGTCACATTTAAGGATTCTTCTTCGACTTTCATTGTTCGTTTAATAAAATTAAACTGCCCTGGGGTCTTTTTCATTTATACATTTGCAACATTTATTATTAATACAAGTTTAGGTTTTTGCTTATTCGAGCTTATTTGCTTATTATCTACGTATACTTTCGGCCAACTTTCTAGTTTGCATTTTCCATAGATTTTAAATAAGTCAAAATATTTTTCATAAATTTTCCAGATTTTTAATAATTAGTTTACTATTTTTAATATTTTATTTAGATTTAATCTGTTTTTAATTCATAAAAAATAAAATAAAAGTCAAAAGAATATAAATCTTTTTCTAAAATTATTTTTAATCATTTAGAACTTTTAAAAATTAAATTTGCATTTTTAGGATTAAAATTTAATAATTTTGGTTTTCGAGTCGCATTTTTAATTCCCGTTAACGTTTTTCGTTTAATTCTATAATTGCTTTTAAATGTTTGCTTGCGTTTATTTGTTTTTGCACATTATTAGTAGAAATATAATACAAATCAAAAATCTTGATTATTCAAACACGCGATCACGAACTTAACCTCGATTTTCAATTCACGCCTCGTCAGGATATGACTCGGGAAGGTTTTGGATTTTACTTTGGATAAAAGTAATCGTATTAAATCCTTACGAAATAATTCTCTTATACTATAATTTGGTATTTGGTATTTTAGTTATATATTTATATATTATATATTATATATACTAAGGAATCAAACCACTTAGTAAATCCAACTCCGGGTTTTAAAAAAGGTTTATAAAAATGTTTTACTTCGTCTTCATTTGCAATGGGTATTTTAGTATTGTTTACAAGTATAAATTTTGGTCTTGGGTTTGAGTTTAATTCTACTTCGTTTTCTTTAGACTCAACCTCTTTTGACTTTACAAAATTTACTTGTTTAGACTCACTAGTTGATCCTTTGGTAAAATTAAATCCTAGGCCGGATTTATCTTCAGAAGGTTTTTGAAGATTTAACATTTTCTTAAGCGATTGACTACTATTATTACATTGATTAAGCTTAGAAATTTCTTCCTTAAGCTTTTCATTTTCAAACCTAAGATCTTGACATAATTTACATTCTTCATTAACTTCCTTACCCTTTTCTAATCTAGATAATTTATTTTTTAGTTCTAGTACTTCATTTTCTAATTGATTTTTAATTTGTTTTAGTGTTTTATTTTTAGCCATGACTTTTAGACCTACTTTGTATAATCTATTATATTTACTATTTAAGTCTTTTTCATCTAACGATGATTAGTCATCACTAAAGAATTCGGTTCAGAAAGTACCTCATTGGATGTATTGGCCATAAGACAGTTTTCGTCTTTAGTCTTTTCTTCATCGTCTTCGTCGCTATCACTCCATGATCCTCTGACGAAGGCTCTTTGATTGTAGTTTCTTGATAGTTTTGGACACTCCCCTATGAGATGGTTTGGATCTCCACATTTAAATTATTTTCTTTCGCTTTTGCCATTCTTATCGTCTTTATTTCTTTGTGATAACTTTCTTTCGTCATGTGGTTTTCTTACGAATCTTCCTCGTCTTTTAAAAAATTTCTTGAAGTCTCTTACGGCCATAGCGTATACTTCGTTTTCACTATCAGAAGTCGAACTATCTTCATCACTTGATTGCTTTTTGGCTTTCAAGGCAAGAGATCTATTTTGTTCTCTTTTGCCTTTGACCATTTCGGAATCTTTCTTAATTATTACCTCATAAACTTTCAAGTTTCCAATAAGTTTATCAAGTGATAATGATGTCAAGTCTTTCGACTCTTCAATAGCCGTAGAAGTGCCATAAGAAATTTCCTTACATATATTTTGCTAGAGAAACCTTCATCAAGTGCTTTTAGACTAGTAATAATAGTGTTAAATCTAGCAACAGCGTTATCTATCAATTCCTCTTCTGAAATCGTAAATTGTTCATATTTTTGAACAAGAAGATCTATTTTATTATCTTTGACTTGACTATTACCTTGGTGAGTGATTAATAAAGTATCCCAAATTTCTTTTGCGGTTTTACACATAAAAATTCTTTCATATTCTTTACGTGGCAAAGCATTATAAATCACCATTTTGGCTTCATTATTTTTAGCAAGTTTCTTTTTAAGATCATCGTTTTGTTTATCAAATGGTACTATTTCATCCTTTTTAGTTTCGGGATTATTTTGAATAGGAGGAAAATCACCATAGGTAATAACATGCCAAAGATCTAGATCTTTTGATTTCACATAAGTTTCGAATCTATTTTTCCAATAAATAAATCCATCACTTTCAAATAGTGGTGGTCTTTGCATAGATTGCCCTTCTAAATATTTTTCCGATTCCATAGATCGATTCAAGTTTTAAAATACAGTTTATTTTAAAAATCTTGTTTGACGTGGCTCCTGATACCAATTGTGGAAAACTAGAAGGGGGGTTGAATAGTTTACCGCTTTTTAAATTAATGTTATGTTTGTTTATAAAAACTTAGATTCGACTTTATGTGATCTCAATATGTGCACAATATGAACAATACAAGTAAGTAAGTAAATGACAAGTAAATATGAAAGACAAGAGATAAGAGTTAGAAAGATCAAACCACAACACAAGGATTTATAGTGGTTCGGTAACGAAGCACCTCTTCGCCCTACTCCACTCCCCAAGCACCAAACTCGAGAGTTTTCTTCACTATGTCAACAAACTCCCTTTAGGTGGAGAAAACCGTACACAACTTTGCTTACACCAATTTCTGACACTAAGCAAAATGTCGAGTTCTAATCCTAGCTAGAACCAATCTATCACAACTCTTGTATGCTAATCACACCACTTCATAACTTTGGTTTACTTCACGACTTCTCTTTGCTTCACAACTTCACTATGCCTAGACACTACTACGATCACACTAATCTAACTCTACTTACAAAGATCACCCCGATCTAACTATACTTACAATGATCACCACAATATAACTATTACACAACTACAATACACACCTTCAAAATATACATAAATGATTTACAAGATCTAACACAACTTCACAATAACACCAACTAAACTATAACACTTCTTGACTTGATGATAAGAAGTATTCTTCTCTTGTACTTGAGGAATTAAGCTTGGATCACTTGGAAATAAAGCTTTGTAATTAAATGATCAAAGGATTTATAGGAGAGTATAAACTGATTTAGAACAGAAAGAAAGTGTGTGCAAAAGGTGAGAAAATCAGTGAGGAATAGTCCAGTATTTATAGGCCAGCTGAGCTGGATTTTTGTCTAAACGGTCCCCTTAATTAGGGTGTCGGTCCCCTTAAAATTAAGGGGGCCGCCCCTTATAATTAAGGGGGCCGCCCAGCCCAGACGCTCCCTTTTTTGTCATTTCGGGAACATTTCTAGCCGTTTTTGGGTAGAAAATTTGAATTCAAAATATTTATTTAAATAAAACATTTCTTTTAAATCTAAAAATGTTTTTGTAAAAGATATAAAAATGTTTGTGACATTTTTATAAAAAGTGTGAGGTTAAATAAAAAATCCTTTGATCATGAAATGCATTAAGCATTTGTTTATTCATACCTTTAAGTGATTAAATTTTCAAAATGAAAATTTACTACTAATTACTTGTTTACATTTAATTTTTCATTAATTGTTTTTACATTTTTGATCATCAAAACGTAGAGAGATCGAAAAATATTAATAATGTTTTTAGGCATTATTTCTATAAACAGATTTGAAAATCAATCGACGTGTCACTTGCTAAAGTGGTTTTGCAACACATGGAGAGTTTTAAGCATTTCAAAATTCATCAACCGTCAATTCATAGTCTAGACCGAATCAATATCCAGTGTCACAAGTTTGATCCATATAGGATCTCACAAGTCACCTACTGTAGAGCTTGTTTGATGTTGGCTCTGGAAGGATTTCCATCGTCACTATGAATACTTAAGTATCACTCAGATGTTCTTGCAATATCACAAGGATAATGCGTAAGACTCTTAAGATATTTCTTGTTTTCATAGTGTATCAATAACAAGTATTTATTAGATTAGTGTCCTAATGAGATTTATGGATGATCTATTTTATGGCTTTAGACTCGATAGTGCACTTTGGTTTTAGTAATCGGAGGCTGGAGCAAACTGCCACCTTTTTAATACCAACTAACTCGGAGTGAGAAAGTTGATAAAAATGTGTTTAATCTTTGTGAGAAATGAAACCAGTGTCTTTTAAGATACCATGAGTGGCTAGGGTGGGTTATGCTTTGCATCACTGGGTATATGATTTCTATCTTCAATACCAGACAACAACTTAGTGTTTCTAATAACATATTTATTGATATAGTTTCTGCTTAAGTGTATAGAGGGCTTCTTTCTTTACACCCTTTATCCTTATTGTTGATCCCACTTCAATGGATCTTTAATTCCTTAGCTTGTGTAAGGTTTAGTTATGCAAGATAAATCCTACACATCTATAGTAGAAACTTTGCAGAATATATCAAAGATTATGCGGAAACTAATCATTGATCAATAAGAAGAATATGCAATAGAATAGTAATTCTAATGAACACATAGATTAATAAACAAAGCTTCAATATATTAATATGAATACTCTAACTAGTATTAGGGTTACAAAACCTTGAAGCTATAACGATATCAAAACAAAATCTTTTTAGATATCTAACTCTATGCCCTAGGACCTCATTTTATACACCAAGGAGTACTAGTCGATTTACAATATATTCTTAAAACTTAGAATATTTTCTAAGATCTATTCTATAAATAACAATCCTTATCAACTTAGTAATCTTGATCTTTAATCAATCTTTATTCTTTCTCTGATGAGTCTTTGATATTTTCTCTGTCAACATAAACTCTTCCATCAATTGTAATCTTTCAGCAATAGTAACTTTTATACCAACAGCATTAACTTTCAATACCAACAGTAGTAGCTTTTGTACCAGCAACATTAACTATGTATAAGCAGTATTAACTACTTAGAAAGTTTTCTTTAATCTTCATTAGCAGTACTAAGTTACACTAGCTGTAGTAACATACACTAGCATTAGTAACTTACACTAGCAGTACTAACATACACTAGCAGTAGTAACTTACACTAGCATTAGTAACTAGCAGTACTAACTACTTAGTATATTTTTCATTAAGATTACTAACAACACTAATTCATGCTTAGCAGCAGTAACTCTAACCTGAGCAGTAGTAACTTCAAGATCATCAAGAAGTCTTTTAATCTTAACAATCCTCCCTTAAACTTGATATTTATCTTCAAAATCATTAAGTTTCTTCATTAATCACTATGATGATGCTTCCAAACACTTTATTGATTCTTGAGTTGCTTTATGATGAGCCTAAGAAGCTGATAACACATTTCATTCCAATGATCAGCTTGCAGCTTCTTATTCAGCATAGCTGTGATTATAGCAGGTGTAAGAGGATATCTCTTCTTTACTAATATAAAGACATGCAGACTTTGAAACCTCACAAAGTGTACTTCACAGGAATCAAATAGCTTCCAAACCAACACTTTGTTTCCTTATAGATTCCTCCACACTAGATCTTCTACATGATGTTCAAACATTATCTTTAGATCACCCCATAGCACTCTCTCATAGCCCTTTTCTAGTCTTGTTGATCCATGCTTAGCTTTTACTAATTTCTATAGAGTTTCTAAATCTTCCCTGTCAAAGCTTCTAAGCATCTGAATAAAGGCTGAGTACCTCTTTGAACTTCCATCAACTCTTATGATTTGATAGTAGCTAATCTTTTACGTATTTAAGGTCTTAGTTAGTCAACAATGTTGAGGTTTAGTAGCTATTGGTATAGCATTCAACTGCTACTTCCTCTTCAAAGGAATGACTTCAATAAACTTTGAAGTTCAGTGTTTCTTTATCCTCATCCACTTCTGCTTTTTGTTCTTTTCATGTTACTAGATAATCTCCTGCTCTATTTGAACTGCTTTCTTCTCTTGTCTCACTTCCTTCTGCTCTTACTTCACTACCTTCCACCAATTCTGTATCCATATCTACAAATATGTTTACCCTTTTCATAGCTTTGTCAAATATTTTCTTATATGGCAAAGAATTGTTATGTAAGTCCCAGAGTTCCTTTTGCCATATTCTTCATGTAAGTCACATGATGCTCTTTGTTGAGAGTTGTAGTGTCGCTTTCCTCTTTTCTTCTGCTCTTTTTGCTGTAAAGAATTTTCTTCTTTTCTCCAAGAGTTGTTGAAACAAGGTAGACTTCTCTTCAATTGTCAACTCCTGTTGTTCTTGTGCATGTAATCTTTCAGCCAGTTGATAGTCAGCATCTATCTTTGCTTGAATGTCATCCCAATCAATGTTGGCTTTTTTTACTTGTTGAGCTTTCTCTGTTACAAGCCTATCTTCTTTATTAAACTCTGCTTGTAGCCTTAAAGCTTCTTGTTCATCAAAGCTGATTTGATCTTTCTTCTTCATCTTCAAAGGTTCTTCAACCATTATACCTTTACCCTTGTCCTTTGAAGGAATTGTTGTTGTTGTTATTGTTATTGATTCACTTAGCTCTTCAAGAAGGATTCCTTTAGTAGTTGCTGTTGTAGCAGTAGTAACTGTTAGCCTTAATTATATTAAGTCAAACATGAATGTTATCGGTTTTACAAAGTCAAACTAGGTCTTGTATTGTAATAGGTCAGTCGGGTTCAACGGGCTTGGATTGTAATCTAATATTGTTCGTGTTTCGGGCTCAAAGCCCAAGATATGCCAAGCCCGGCCCAAGTAGAAAGCCCATACGCCTACTAGTTGGCAAGGGGTATAAATAGAACCCTCTCCACACATGGAGAGGGTGTTGGCTACCATTTCAATCACTTGTATGTGTGTGTAATCTTCCACCCTTACTTTCTCTCTCTAATAAATCTTCCATTTTCTTTTCTCTTTTCTATTTTGCTTATTGGTATGGCTTATCTTGTGTTTGGATAGCTTATTATCTTAGGATAACATTTGGTATCACTCGCCATGGGTGGATAAGTGCTTATTTGTGGTATTAGTCAAAAGTTTTTATTTCCAGCTGTTTACTTCATCTCATTTCATTTTTTTATTATAGTGGTTTAAAAAATATCTTGTTTCACGTTCATAAATAAGTCAAACTGTTTTAAATTAGCTTTCACAAGTTGGTTTGTGATAAGGAAAAATCAGATATTTGTGTTGTGATTCATTTAACCACAAACGCTTTCATTTTTTTGTTTTTGTGTTGTTTCTTTGTGTGGCTTAAAACGTTCTTATCATAGCTTATTTACAAGTGCTTTTTTACAAGCTTCTTATGGTTATTCTCATTGGAAAAGTTGGTAGTTTTTGGGCAACAAAGAAAGACGCATTCAAGGTGTTTGATCTATTGCCAAACCGATCTAGTTGTTTTCTTTTGGAACCGAACGAGACCACAGAACTAAACCACCGATCTAGTTGTTTTCTTTTGGATCCGAACGAGACCACCGAACTAAACCGCCGATCTAGTTGTTTTCTTTTGGAACCGAACGAGACCAACGAACTAAACCACCGATTTAGTTGTTTTCTTTTGGAACCGAACGAGACCACCGAACTAAACAACCGATCTAGTCATTTGTACGTGGGAACCGATCTAGTCATTTGTACGTGGGAACCGAACGAGTTCAACATAAGAAACGATCTAGTCATTTTCATCAAGAACCGAACTAAACCATGTCTTCATAAACCGAACTAAACATTTTTTTAAGAACCGAACGAGTTCAATCTTGCAACAGAAGTCGAACTAGTTTTTCGTGTGAATAGGACTAAACTTGTCTAGTAGGAACCGATCTAAACTACACTATGAACCGAACTAGTAAAACAAGGACAAATTCTAACACGTTTAAGTAAATTTTGGTTTTACGGTTTCATGTGACGTTCAACGGCGGGACTTAAGACTTATACCATCGTGATCGTGACATCTTTTCAATCAACGTGGTATATTCGGTTTTCACTGACAATAACCGTACGACTCTGAAAGATCAAAATTCAAAAAACCTAACCATTTTTATATATTGAAACGAAGAAGAAAAAGAATAACAAGGGAAACACGTTTTTTAACTTTTTATAATTCACAATTTGCACTTTTGGTCCCTCAACTTCATAACATTTTTCACTTTTAACATTTAGGTTTTAAAAGTTTTACAATTAGCCCCTAGTTTT
>BQNB010045444.1:10916-44272 GCA_026074375.1 Tanacetum coccineum
TTTATACCCGGCTGTTACCACAAACCAACCCGACCCAACCCACAATCAAACACCCCTAGCTGCTAAACCCATCCCGACCCCGGCTGTCCCACAGCCCGACCCGACCCACGCGCACCCTCTTCGGCTTATTTTACAAACCAAACCGCACCCCGTGCGGTGGCTGTCCCAACCAAACGCACCCCGTGCGTGGTTGTCATACCCGGGTCCAACGCACCCCTTCTTTGGTGACAACCCACACCGAACGCAGCCCCTTTTCGTGGTGGTTTTAAAACCACACGAAATCAATGTGGTGCGACGGTGATGATGATGGTGATGTAGATGGTGTATGATGATGGTGGCGTCGGTGGTGGGGAGTCGCGAGTGAGGGAGAGTGAAGGTGGGGATCGGATAGATCGGAGGATGGGGAGTCTTTTTGGTCTTCGCCGGATATGTCCGCCGGAAAAGTTTTCCGGCGGCGGCGTGACGGTGGCTGGCGGTGGGAGGTGGTGGCCGGATATTTTGGGAGAGAGAGAGTTATAAAGGGGGTGTGTGTGTATATAAGAGAGTGAAATGAAAAATAAGTTATAATTTTTTTATATATATAATTTATATAAATTGGAAAGTGACAAGTTGAAATAGTTGAGGGTAAAAAGTGTAACTTTTTCATATACTTTTTGATAGAAGCGGTTCGGGACTCATTTGAGCGACTTAACGGATGATTCAACGCGCGAAACTTGCGCCATCGTTTTTCGAATCATTTTTCTGATAAAAATGAGTATTCACTCGACTAATTTTTGTAAACGTTTTATAGAATTTATTAAAACGTTTATTATTCATTTATATATTTTTTCGACAAACTTTATCCGTAGAAATAAATTTTAACTTCAATAATTGTGTTTTTAACAACGTTTCCGATTATCAAGATAATTAATTTATTAAATATTTTAATTTAATAAATTATGATGATTAAATACAAATTTAATTATTTTAGGTCGGTATGCGTTGTGTTCAAAATATTTGCGAGGGCATTTCTGTCACCTTCTGACTGTTTTCGGGTCTCGGACAAAACTAAAAAGCTGTCAGGAATGTCATTCCACGTCAAATTGCTTTAGAGTCCGAGTCGTGAAAACGTGATTTAGATGGTCGTTCTTATAAGTCAAGTCAGACCCTAAAAGTCAAATGGTAAAATCGTCATTCAAAATTTCGAAAATTCTCGGATGTTACACATCACCTTCCAACGGTATCCTAACCACCTTCTCATGACATACTATCACAAACTTCCTTTTGGACAACCAATCCATTCCCACAATGACATCAAAGCTTCCACGACTCAACGGTATCAACGAACTCTAATGGTTACGAACAATCGAATAGGATAACAAACGAATATCGAGTCTAAGGCTAGAATGCATATGAGAGATTCCACATATGCAAATAGACGTGAATCAAATGACATAAGAATCATTTGAAAGGAAGGATACGTATATGCACCGAGCGAAAACGCAACGAAAGAAATCAACAGACGTACCACGATAAATGAACACATAAAAAAAATCAATACGAAAGACATAAATTCTTATACCAATTATCGACTTTACTCGAAAGACCAAATTAAATAATTTTTTATAAAAATCGATTTGAATTAAGAAAGTCACTTTAAGTATAAAAATCATTTTAAATAATAAATAAAATTGTCTTAAATTTAATCTTTATAAAATTCATTCTGGTTGTCATAAAAAAATCTAGAGATGGTTATCTAATGGTATATCGTACCTTACCACTATGAATCACTTTAAACCAGCTTTTTATAATAAAATAAAATTTATTTAACCACTCAACAATTTTCATATCCTATTTGCATAGACCATTTAAACATATTATATTTACAAGGATCAGTTTAAACACAATTTTTCTTAAACACTAACACAATACTTCAAAAGGACTTTTATAATTAGACATCAATTATGAAATATGTTACTCAATCAAAGGACACCATAATACCAACAGGGATCGTAAAACACCGTACAGACTCTAACACAATTCTATTGTTTGAAAACGAAAGAAAATACCAGGAACCATATACTCGAAATAAAATCAAACGAACTCGTACAAGAAAACTCATGCGAGACGTTACGTACCCAAAAGAAAACGTAAGGTCTTATCCAAAATAACGATCAATAGAGCAAACCTAAAAGCATCGATACTAACACGTCGCCAACGGGTTACGAAAACCAAGGGATATACAAAGAAGGGAGTAATGATCCACACTAATATGTTAGGAACAATTAGTGCTTAAAAGAAACCTTTGATACTTATACGAGTAATCAATGCAATGGAAGAACTAACGAAATGCGGCTATATCCGAAAAAGCAGATTCCGAACAACCAATATACATCGAGACGTCGAATAGGAAAATCAGGTATCCTTACTAACAAAGTACGATGAAGGGATGCTAAACTTAGACTTAGGAAATCCGAACAAACAACCGAGCAAACGAGCAACCTCTATAATAGCAATACTAGGTATCCACAAATACTAGATAGAAGGGAAACTTACTATCTATACAACTCAGCTTAACATATCCTCTAATTAGGGTAAGAGAATAATTCTCTACCCATACCACCATCCTTATCATGAATACACCAAACACAAATAAATGCAATCATGGTCACAAGTCTACGTGTGTGATGCCTTTATAATTATGTTGGCCACCATAATTATAAGTGCCTCCTTTCACACGTGTACTTACTTCCAAGATTACCCATTTCAATCATAATTCACATATAAGCACATATGCCACATTGCACATCTTAAACCACTCCAACTTAACACATAAAGGATGCTCCATTACATAACTACTTACTTATATCAAAATAAAATCGAAACGACATAAAGGAACGAAAATCTCGCAACAATTCCCAAAATACAAAATATCCGAAAGAAATAATGAATAACAACATGACGGGGTAAAGGAAGGGATAAACTTATGCTGGGCCTCGCTTGGGTTTGACTTTGCCTCCATAAGAATCACCCGACTCTGTGGGTCCAGCCCTATTACGTGAATTTGACAAACGATCGACTATCTTATCTCCTTCGGTTCCACAAGAGGCTCCTTATAACGCTTAAGTCCAGTTGGGAAAACGGTTCCCTAACGAGACTTCTTACGGGTGGGGGAAAAACATAGCTAAAATACTAAGAAAGTAATACATATCATATCAGATAATGGAAGACAAAATAACTAAAATGACAACTTAGCAAAATACGAGATATATAAGCTATGCAAAAATAGAGAGGAAGCATAGCAGTTATAGCATTAAACACTTAAGCCCTAAATGCATCTACATGAAGGACCTCTAGGTTATAGTCTAGGCTCAACCACTTGCTTCTCTATAACCAAAGGCTCTGATACCAATCTGTTACACCCCGCCAAGGCAGAAACACAAGGCGTAACGAGAAAGGATATCATCACAACACAATGACGTCTATACTGAGAATTCTATATGAAATAAATAAGTAAAGCATAGACACAAAGTGTCATAACAATACCCATAAAACTAACCAAAATTCAAAAGGCGTCTTTATTGATGAAACGAAAGTTCTCGCCAATAGAAAGACATGCAACAATTATCCATAATCCAAACAATGCAAAATTCATGACAATAAAGCAATAAACTCCATGACATCCTACGGTCTCTTTCTAGCCACTTCTCTTTATCTTATTCCCATGATGCTCACCTGAAAATGACGCTTAAATGTTAACATAATGTTGGTGAGAGTCATAGGTTTAAGACATGCCAATAACTCGCTTTGAAATCACTGTGATAAATAAAACATAGCATAGCGGAACATAAAACGAACTATCATACAAGCTAACATGCAATCACATCAATCCACATTGAGACGCTCACACTTAAACATCACAAACATATAACTATCCACAACAATGAGACGATCACGCTCACTTCTATTAATCCATCAATGCCTTGAGACGGTCATGCTCAAGCACAACAATCCATCAATGCCTTGAGACGGTCACGCTCAAGCATAACAATCCATAACAATGAGACAATCACGCTCACTACTAACAATCCATTCATGCCTTGAGACGGTCACGCTCAAGCACAACAATCCATATCATATTAGCAAGTAGCACATAACATACAATAGTCTCGTATAGCCCATGCCTCATTTAAAACACATTATCACAGTAACTAAAACATTTAAACTTATAGCATCATTTTCACCATAAGAAAACATAAGAAAAAGGGGCAATGAAACTCACCTGATGCTTAAGCAATTTCCAAACTCCTTGCACAAAACTATACAAACAAACAAACGCATGTTACACGCGACTAAGACAAAATGCTTATGCCCATGTAACAATCATATGATGGATGTATAAGGTGTTTATTTACCCTCATGGGTCACCCCGACACCATGCCCAACATTTACCAATTCGTTTACACACTTTTTCAATGTTCAACAATTTACCCGAAAATGCAGAATTTTAGTGTCACTTATTTATATCATTCGCGCTCACATAATGTAATTCCCAACTACATCTATGCAATTAACAGTTCATGAATAATGGGCTCAGGAGGGTTATCGCTACTTAGGCAACACATAATCAATATACTTTCCACACTTGCGTCCAATTTATAAAACAGAAAAGCATGTTCTCTCACCCCAATAAAATAATAAATCAGTACAACTGAAAAAGCTGGGGCTATGAAGTCACCTTTGAGTACAGATAAGCTCAATTTATCTTAGATAAAACGTCAACAGGATCACAAGACGATAAATGCGAACCCCCAATTTAAATTAAGGCTGTATAAGTACTAAGGTACTTTTAATTAACAACACTGAATATAATCTATCTTGTTACATCGTACTATCGTATCGGGCAACATAAATAAAGAGTCATGACAGACGTACGAGGAGTTTAGGACACTTTAAATCGTAAATCCAACAACTCATCGATACGCCATCCGAAGAGGCCTCATTATGAAACTCCCTAGTAATATAGCACTTTGATAACCACTCAATATTCTATATAGCATAATCACCGACTAATCGTTTTAGTAAAATAATATTTATAAGGTGAAATCGTTTATAAATATACTTTTCGTAAAAAATGACCTAACTTGGTCGTTTCTTAAACCCGTTGTCTCTCAGCGTATTCTTACGTCCACGTCTTTCGTAGTAAGACGAGCGAGATCAAAATATTACATTTTAAAGTTTTAAAAATTCTGTGATGAATAGTAAAATTACTGTTCATGACAGCTCATTT
Source organism: Tanacetum coccineum (assembly GCA_026074375.1). Classification (NCBI taxonomy): domain Eukaryota; kingdom Viridiplantae; phylum Streptophyta; class Magnoliopsida; order Asterales; family Asteraceae; genus Tanacetum; species Tanacetum coccineum. The sequence continues at coordinate 16,186 of BQNB010045444.1, forward strand.
GTCGTTTTAGGGTTTTAATTAGCGTAAACTTGTATTCGCGATAACTTATTCGTTTTAACTCCGATTTTAGTGATTCCTTCGAGTACGTTCACGTTATTAAAAGATTTATAATATCTCACAAATTTATCCACTGATGAATAGTGATTTTTACTGTTCATAGTTTATAAAATTACTTTTATAAACTTTAATTATCGAAAACGTCGTAGTTTATTCATTATAGTTCCGTTTTTAACGATTCTTGCGTGTACGATCTCGTAATCAAAAGTTATATCATATTTTAGAGGTTTTAAAAGTAAAAGTTGCTGTAATGAATAGTAACTTTTTATAAAAATAGTTTTATAAAGTTTTTATAGTCGTAAACTCGTTTTTAACGTATCTTTTTCGTTATACGAATTTATCGGTTTTTTCAAGTTTCTTATCTTATGAATCGTCATGAGGCGTATTATTTTAATAAAATATGCATAACCTACTGTGCCCTAAGAATTCGAATTTAGCAAATAGGGGGAAGGGCCCCACATGAATAACCTAGGCTCAACAAACATCCCCCAGAGTTAAACTGACAACAACCCAACCTCGTTAACCCATATAAAACTCTTATAACCATATTTTACATATGTGGCACTTATAATAAAGTTCTAATAATCGATCCTAGTCCATAAAATTTCATTGTAACAATTTAATCCTTACTTTCATTATTTTTTTTTTTTTTTTTTCTTTTCATATGGAAAGTTTAAGAAACATTATAACAAAACCCTAATTTGCTTTAAACATGTTTATACTTAAACTATAAGTTACACAACTTTATATATGTACTTATCCAAGATTATATATAAAGCATTAGGACAATGAGAATAAGTGTATAAATTGATAAACTCAAATAAAATCCAATTTTAAGCATTTAAAAGTCTTAGTGGTGATTATGGCATATATTTAACATGTATACATAAAATCATGCAAGAAAGAAAAGTATAAAGAAATTTAAGTAAACCAAAGTGAATGATGTAAGTAGCTGTGAAATGAGTTCTACCCGGTGTTAATTCAAAAAATAAGCTTCAAAGCTATGAACCCAAGATTAGGTATTCAAAACCCTAATCTTTCCTTTTTCTTCTTATTACTCTGAAATGATGAACCCAATGCCCCAACACCTTAGAAAATACCTTAAGTATGTTGTGTAAGGGTTAATGATCTTACAAAATCAAGTTTGAATTTTATGTTTGGGACTTAAAATTGGCCGTCGGGTTTTGGAGAAGAAAAGAGAGAAGAAAAATGAATTTTGTTAAGATCTCTTAAAGTTGTAAACAATTTCTCATGCATGCATGTCTTATTTATAGTATAAATATCTAGCTAACTTAACCTATTACTTTCGAAACCCTAGTTAAGTTAGAATGATAAGTTTGACTAAAGGTGAAGATTACTTTATGTATTATCTAGATATAGGCCTTAAGTTGAAGACATTGTTTCCAAACTTCAAAAATTTCGGCATATATATATATCAATGATGTAATATTTTGAATATTTTTATTTTTTGAGTATTGGGTCTAATTCGGGGTATTTTGTTTAGGCGTAGTTAGGTTTTTAGAACTTCCGGGTATGCCTAAACTTATTTTATTAGAAACGAAAGCATTTACGTAGCCAATAAAATAAGAATGGAACAAAGTTATTAATTTATCCTCATAATAATCATATAACACTGCTTGATGCAACATTTTAAATCGTTAATGCCCGTTCTACATTGGTATGATCATTTTCAGTTTACGCGATTTAACTTAAAGTAACGGATTTAAGAGTAAACGCGTAAACCAAAAAATAAATTATCATTTCATTAATGTCCAAAAGTATAAATATTAGAATCTTATATAAATAATATTCATTCATATATCAAATATACTCCACCATTATACTCATAAATAATATAAATAATTAACAATAATAATACATATATAAAATCCATAGAATAAAAATTTATAGCATATATAATCCAATCAATATATTCATATAGTCAGTATCATTACATTACCAAAAATTAGTAAAAAATTATTAAACAAAATATTCATTTTATTTTATTTATTATACTAATAAAAATATAATAACATAATAAGCAATAAAAAAATAAAACATTCCCTAATATATCCACATAATGATAATTATTAATTTTTTATTCCAATATACCACATATCTAATTTTATTTAAAATATAAACATATGTATATAAATTATAAAATATATAAATAATAATGTAAAATAATAATATAATAAAAAAAAAACAATCATAATAAATTAAAAAAGTTCATAATAAAACAATATAAACTATAAATAAAAAAAATTTAAATATAAAAAACAAAAAAATATTACATATATTATGCAAATAATGATCTTCAAAATATAAATCATAATTCAATTTATAATTTATAATTCAATAATTCATATAATAAATATATATATCATATAATATTTATTATTATATAATTCATTATATAAATATATACAATAATCAAAAGAAATTCAAAATTATATAATTAAATTTATAAAAAATTATAATTTATGATATATATCATAATTATATTAATAATACTTAGAATTACAATCAATTAATAACATAAGATATTATTATAATTACAATCATTTCACTATTAATACTATTCATTGATAATTACATTATATACTAATATATTTTATAATTATTAAATAAAAAAAAAAAAAAAAAAACAATATAAGAGAAACTAAAAATTAATATATATATCATAAATCTATTATATTTTAAACTACATATAATTTAAACAAAATTAAAAACTAATTATAAAAATATACCATATATAATATATATCATTTATAATTAATATATCATTATTAGTAAATTTACAATACAATAAAATTCAAGTATAAATTTCAGTCTTAAATAAAAATAAATTCAAATAAAATAAATACAATTTAAAATATAATTAATTTATTAATCAATACATTATTCATTATTATTATATATATAAAAAATCTAATACATAATAACATATAATAATTATATAAAAAAATTTAATTAATTATTTATATCTGCAATTAACATTAATAAATTAGATAAATAATTATAATTCAATATATATATCAATTATTTCATATATATCATATAAATATCAAAATAAATAATATATATAATAATATATTTCAAAGATTAATAATATAATTAAAATATTATTATTAAATAAGTAAAATTTAATTATTTAATTAAAAAAAAATAATATTACATAAAATATAATAAAAATATTAAAATCATCATATATGTATACAAAATTTATATATATAATATCACAATAAAAAAATAAATAATAAATAATAAAATATAAAATCAATTCAATATAAAATATATTGCAATATTTTAAATTAATAAAAATTCAAATCATTATTTTAATAAAATTTAATATCCAACATAATAGATATAATTCAAAATAAATTATATAATATTCTTAATAATTATAATCAATATATAAAACACCAATTATTTAAATTATAAAAATATTTCTATATAGTATCATATACTCAAAAATAAATATATAATAATATCATCAATAATATATATCTCAAATCAATAATTAATGACAAATGATTATAAATTAATAATTAAAATAATATTACAACCAAATATACATGAACAAGCATAAATATAACTTTCAACAAAATATGTAATTACAAAAATGATTACGAGCTCAAAAGTGGACTTTTATGTAAGACTTTAATGTGTAAATGTTTTTAAGTGTAATTTTATAAAATAACATGTTTGGTGATAAACATATACGAAGATGAAATAAAAAGTACAAAAATATGTAGAAAAAACATTTACTTACAAGAATGAAGAAAATAGATGAAGATTAACCCGAAAATATAACAATGTATAACCCGAACTCAATCCAAAAGCAACCCGAACTAACCAAATCAAACACCACTAGTATGTATATGACCCAAGTCTGATAATCAAAGAAACATGAACACCCCTTGGTGTTGTGTTGCGTCGGCCGAACCAAAGAACAAGAGGAAAATAGAACAAAAATTTGTTAAGTGTTTGTTGTGGGTGTAAGATGAATATGTGTGTTACTAGCTCTCCTTTCATACAAAATCATGCGCATGGCGTGGGGTTCAATTCCATCTAAAGACAAAAGAGGTTAAGGATTACATGGGAAGGACTAAGCAAAATGTTAAAAGGAATGTGTGACCACTATGTACAATTGTAAACCACAAAAATAATCCCATGTAGGTGGGGGTTAAGTTAGACCAGAAATAGAGCAAGGGGGTTCAAAGTGTGACCACTTGGTACAAATGGTTAGGCTACAATTCAAAATATCATTTAAGAATATGGTACAAGTATTGTTAGACTAAATAAAAAATTTCATGTGGGGGTGTTTGTGTGTGGGGTTCGAACGAGCAACAAGGGGATGGGGGAACCAAGTGGTTTTCAAAATTTAAATTGTTACTTGTATAATATGTAGATATTTTGGTTTTTGGGTGGGAAAATAAATATATACATGCATGCATGCGGATGAAATATGCACATGAAACTATTTTACGCAACTTGTAAAATATACGTACGCGACATATAAAGATATGCCCATAAAGTCATATCACGCTTGTCATGAGTAGAATACACTTAGTCTAAAGTCATAACAAGTCCAAAGATGTTTTGGCTAAAACGCGAGGTAACCTCCCGGTTATATGTTAGATTAATCATGTACACGTAAAAAGTGAAAAATGGCAAGTAAATCATAAAAATATTAACCTGAAAATGCCGGTTGTCACAGTCTTTCCCCGTTAAGAGAGTACCATCTTGGAACTTAGTTGATGGTATCTGGTGGTGAGGTGTCAGAAAACAGGTATGGATACTTGCTTCAAAACTAGTCTTCGCGTTCCTAGGTGAACTCATGACTTATCCTGGGCTTTGCTTTAATCGCTTGACCTCTCAGTCCATGATCTCCATCGGTTCCTTAATGAAATGCCGTTTGTCATCGATTTGGATCTCTTCCAACGAGATGACGAGGGTTTCAGCGGACAAGCACTTCTTCAAATTCGACACATGGAATGTGCTATGAACTTTTCTTAGTTGTTGGAGATGTTCTAGTTGATAGGCTATGGGTCTAACTTTAGCTAATACCTTAAAAGTTCCTATGTATCACGGGTTTAAATTTCCCTGTTTGCCAAAACGTATCACTCCTTTCCAAGGTGAAACTTTTAACATAACTTTATCTCCTACTTGAAATTCAAGAGATTTACATCTCACATCATCGTAACTCTTTTGACAATCACGATTATCCAAATCGTGTCGCAGCCACTTGTTGTATTTGGTAGTTTTATGATAAATCTATGGTTATATTTTCCCATTTCCATTGGGGTATCTCTGGTTGTACCAGTAAATCGGATGGCTTCTGTTATTTAGCCTTAACTTTCAAACACATCAAGCACTTGCTGACATAGGTGGCGATGTTTGCCTTCATGTTTGGCCACAAGCACAATTGCTACAAGTCGTGGTACATCTTATAAATCTAGGGTGGATAGAGTACTTAGACTTATGTGGTTCGTGTACAATCAGATCCCTTAAATTTCCAAAACGTAGTAACCAACTCCTATCCCTAATATGTAGAGTTCCATCGGGACGAGTCTCAAAATCCTTGTCCATACCACGAAGGTTTTCCTCCTTGACATTCTCTTCTTTTATCGCCTCAGCTTGAGCATTCAAAATTTGGGATGTAAGGTTTACATCAATCATCATAACTAAGGCTCGAACTCGTAGCAGCTTTATCCGTTCCTTCCGGCTTAAAGTATCTGCTACAACGTTCGCCTTTCCAGGGTGATAACGAATCTCACAATCGTAATCACTGAGTAATTCCAACTAACGGTGTTGTCTCATGTTCAGAACCTTCTGATCAAGGATGTGTTTCCAGTTTTTATGATTAGTAAACACGGTACACTTTGTACCATACAAATAGTATCTCCAAATCTTTCGACCGAACACTACAGCTCCTAACTCTAAATCATGAGTCGTCCAATTCTCCTCATGAACCTTGAGTTGACGTGATGCGTAAGCTATTACTTTCTCCTTCTGCATCAGCACATCAACTAAGCCCTTATGCGAAGCATCGCAGTTGACCACAAAGTTTTCCCTTCCTTCTGGTAGTGCCAAAGTAGGTGTCACACCCCGCCAAGGCAGAAACGCGAGGCGTAAACAAGAATGGATATCATCACAACACATGGTGTCTATATAAAGAATACTAAAATGAAAATTGAAGTAAAGCAAAGACACAAAGTGTCATAACAATACCCAAAACCTAATGGTGTCTTTATTAATGAGAAAGAGGTCTCGTCAATAAATGACATGCAAAACATAATCCAAACAATTCATGCAAACGCATTTATTCAAACAGAAAGCATAAATAAACTTCAAGCATCATACGGTCTCTTCTAGCCACTTCGCTCTATCTTAGAACCGATAAGCTCACCTGAAAATGATGCTTAAAACGTCACCATAAAGTTGAGCGAGAATCATAGGTTTACGACATACAATAATATCCAAAAACTTTCAATTAGCTGCTGCAATTACCAAAACAATTCATGAAAACAAATAACAACAACGAGACGGAACGTGCCCATGATCCACAATCATATCAACTACATATGTGCGCTACATGGCCTCATATTAGCTCACGCAGTCTTACCACCGTCACACCTCGTTTTGCATATTGGGATCCATAATACCAAACATATCATATCGCAACACAACGGGACGGAACGTGCCCACGATCCAATACACATAACCACAGCAAGCTTAAAAACATTTTAACACGACAACAAGCATCATTCTCACCCCAAAATAACATGAGAAAAAGGGGCTATGAAACTCACCTTTGCTTAGCTTTCCAAAAGATTCCAACAAAAAGCTTCACAAACAACTAGCACAAATCTAAACAACAAAATAACTCGTGTTACACGCTACTAAGCCAAAAGCTTAATGCACATGTAACAATCATATGATGGATGTCTAAGGTGTTTTATTAACCCCATGGGTCACCCCGACACCATACCCAACTTTAACCACTTCATTAACAAGTTTCACTAGTTAGTCACAATTTGTTCAAAACTGCAGAATTTTAACGTGACTTAACGTACTCAAAACCTCTACTTACTGACCTCCATAATTCATACCAAAAATCACCTATGTTCATCTATGAGCATATTAACTACCTCATGATTCCCAAGAGCCATTTACATGCACAAGTACTCCTAAGAAAATCAAACTTCAAAACAGTCCCAATTCGGATCTGTTTGCACACTAAAAAGTTTGGACCTAAAAACCATACTTAGACTCCAAATCAGAAGCTCTCCTTTGGGGGATTTCTAATAGACACATAGAACTAAACTCCTGTAGAAGGGATAATCCTAATTCAAATTTTAAGTGGGGGTTTTACACCTCGTAATCTGACCTAAATCTGACCCGTATTTACTGTTTTGACAACTTTTCTTGCAACCAACGTTTGACTGACTTCCCGACCTCAAAAACCTTCGAGGCCGGATGTTCTGAAAACTAGACTCTCTGAGCTACGTTATAGACACCGGAAACTTGACAAAAGCTATTACCATCATTGAGATATCAGCCAAACAACACAGCCCTAAATTCTGCCCCAATCTAAATCAAATTCTAACGCGAATTAAGTCTAACCAATTACACCCATAAGCTTCTAATTAAACCCTAATCATTATAACATGATTATTATATCATTAATTACAGATTTAATGAAACCCTAATTATCCACCATATTAATTATTACATGATTAAAGATTAATAATTAACAAAGATTAATTAAAACTTACCTTAGAGCTTGATTTCTTCACAAAAGCAAAAACCCTAATTTTTCTCTTCTCTTTTCTTCTATTCGTCTGATTATACAAAGGGGAAGGGGTTTAGGATTTTATTTTGTATTTATAGGCCCCCAACTAATTATAGATAAGATCGAATCAGAGTTTGTTTCCTTTTAAAACTCTTTTTTTCTTTCTTTTTCTTCTAAAATTCGTTTTTTTACTATTCATGTATAAAAAATATTTATTTTTTATTTATTAATTACTTAATTATTTGCTTTACCTTAAGTTTTTATAAAAACCTAAGTTTATTTGAGCATACTTTTTTGCGTAAACACAATTTACTAGATTTTTAAAAATAAATAACTTTTCATTTGTATTAATCTTAACTTTCCAAAAATAGAAATTTCATTTCTTCCTTATTATAACTACTAGAACCTAATCTCATCCTAATATTACTAACACATAAATACATATACGTATAATTACTTACACAATTAACGCGAAACCGCTTCAATCACCAAAATCATTTCCTTGTCACCAAAAGTGAACGAATGAATTCCACAAAATCCAATACAAATCCAATCCCAATGAGACGATCATGCTCAATGGATTGATTATCTAATCTCACATATCCCACACAAACACATATAAACACGTATAAACACATATAACACATAACCCATACATATAGAACAGATATTTAGGTCAACACTATGGTTTGACCAACCTGCTCAAGCCACAGTTGTCACAGTATCCCCACCTTGAGAAAATCTCATCCCAAGATTTAAATACTCGAGGCATTAGCACTATCGAAAAACAACTAAGGACACATAGACCTCATTTGATCCTTGCGTTCCCAAGTAAGCTCAGGACCACGCTTCAAATCCTAACGAACTTTCACTAATGATATCATACTACGCTTTTACTCATGACCTCTCGGTCCACAACATCAACAGTTCCTTGACAAAACAAAGAGTCTTGTCAACCTTAATCTCGACTAACTTCCACAATCCGAATCCAACTGCTAATGACTTTGCTTACCCCCACAAGGGTGCAATTAGCAACACAACACGCCAAACACTTTCTTTAGGTTTGACACATGAAACGTGTCATGTACTCCACTCAATTCCTCAGGCAATCTCAATCGATAAGCTACAGGACCGACTCTTTCAAGAATCTCAAATGACCCTACATACCTTGGTGCCAACTTACCCTTTTTCCCAAAGCGAATTACACCTTTCCAAGGCGACACTTTTAACATAACCCGATCTCCTACTTCAAACTCTAACAATTTGTGTCAATTATCAGCACAGCTCTTTTGACAATCTCTGCCGCTTGGCTTCTCATATACAATACCGTACTTTATCAGTCGTCATCCTTGAATCAAACTCAGGTCCAATCAAACTACTTTCACCAATCTCAGCCCATAAAACATGCACCTACACTTCCTTCCATACAATTCTCACAAACAGGAACACAGTCTTATACCGAAAAATAGCTATTATTTAGAAAACTCACTAACGGTAAGATGAACAACCCAGCTACCACCGAAAATCAATAACACATGCTCTGCATATCCTCTAGAGTCTGAATCGTATGCTCACTTTGACCATCCGTTTGGGGATGATAAGCCGTACTCATATCCAACCTCGTCCTTAAAGCCTTTTGTACAGTCTGCCAGCATCGCGAAGTAAACCGTCCATCCCTATCTAAAATAATCGACATAAGAACTCCATGTCGAGCGACTATTTCGTCGATGTAAATCCTTGCTAATCTTTTCGTACTATAGTCTTCTCTTATAGCCAGAAAATGAGCCGACTTAGTCAGTCTATCGACTATGACCCAAATCATGTCATGCCCATTCTTTGACCTAGGCAGCTTAGTGATAAAATCCATAGTGATCTTATCCCACTTCCATTTTGGTATTTCAGGTTGTTGTAATAAGCCCGAAGGCCTTTGGTGGTCTGCCTTTACTTTGGAACACGTTAAACACTTACTAACATATGTAGCAATGTCTCTCTTCATTCCTGGCCACCAATACATATCTCGTAGATCATAATACATCTTATCCGCTCCAGGATGTACAGAATACTTAGACTTATGGGCTTCGTCCATGATTGTAATCCTTACATCACATACCAAAGGAACCTGGTATGTGCTTAATTACACATACCTTTTACCATTAAAAACGAGTTAAAATAACCAAAATCGGACTTAAAATGCCAAATATATGCTTGTTCTGCTAATTGTATTGTGCAGGAACGGATAACTAAGAAAATCTCATTCCAGCCTGGATAGTCACTGCCATGGCCCTTACACGTCTAGGTTTCAACCGCTCCTTCCTACTTAATGCATCAGCCACAACGTTCGCCTTACCAGGATGGTAACAAATCTCGCACTCATAATCACTAAACAACTCAATCCATCTCCTCTGACGCATATTGTGTTGAAGACTTTTGTGATCCATATAGATAACACTCTTAGTACCATACAGATAATGCCTCCAAGTCTTAAGAGCAAACACAACAGCTCCCAATTCCAAATCATGCATCGTACAGTTCTTCTCATGGGTTTTCAGCTGCCCTTGATTCATAAGCAATCACTTTGCCCCTTTGCATGAGTACACAACATAATCATTGGTTTGATGCATCACTAAATAAAACCAGAAATCTTCCCACACCATCAGCAGCGTCAATATTGGTGCATCACACAAGTTATTCTTTAAGGTCTGAAAAGCCTCTTCTTGCTCCACACCCCACACATACTTCTGATTCTCGATTTAAACGAGGTAAGAGGTTTAGCAAATTTTGAAAAGTTAGCAATAAATCCGTCTGTAATAACCCGGCATCGCAAAATGATCGAATCTCAAAGGCGTCGTAGGGGTCTTCCAATTCTTTACCGCTTCTATTTTGCTGGGATCCACATGTATACCATTCTGATTGACAACATGACCAAGAAAGTGCACCTCTTGCAACCAGAACTCACACTTGGAGAACTTGGCATACAGCTTCTCCTTCCTTAACAATTCCAACACCAAACCCAAATGAACTTCATGGTCCTCCTTCGTCTTCGAGTAGATCAAGATGTCATCGATGAATACAATAACGAACTTATCTAAGTACGGTTTACAAACTCTATTCATCAGATCCATAAAGACTGCAGGTGCATTGGTTAGCCCAAAAGGCATAACCGTAAACTTAAAATGTATGTATCTCGTTCGAAACGCCGTCTTAGGTATGTCGTCTTCATGCACGCGTAGTTGGTGATAACCTGACCGAAGGTCTATCTTGGAGAAATAACGCGATCCTGAGTTGTCCAAATAAATCATCCAAACCTCGAAGAGGAAACGTTCATAATCGCAACTGTTCGAGCTCTCTATAATCGATACACATACGTAGCGAACCATCCTTCTTCTTGACAAATAACACTGGCACTCCCCATGGAGAATGACTAGGTCGTATGAAACCCTTGTCTTGCAACTCCTGCAGCTGCCCAAACAATTCTTGCATTTCCGAGGACGCTAGTCGATATGGAGACTTCGCAACAGGCGTTACTCCAGGAACTAGATCTATGCGAAACTTCACTTGTCGTTACGGAGGCAATCCTGGCAAGTCTTCTGGAAACACATCTTCAAATTCATGTACCACAAATATATCGCTCAACTTTGGTTCATCCTCCTTTGTGTGACAACCATGACTTGAGCAGGTTAGTCAAACTATTAGTGTTGACTTATGTATCTGTTTGGCAATGATGAGTATTGAATATATGTGTTTATATGCGTTTATGTGAATTATGTGAGAAATTGGTAGTCCAATCTAATTGGAGTGTGATCCCCCCCCCCAAATCCTTCAATGAGATTGGAATGGTGTGAGATTGGTTGAAATCATTTTGTTTCACTTTTGGTGACAAGGAAAGTGATTTTGTGATTTAAGCGTTTTAGTGATTTATCGTGTAAGTATTATTACGTATACGTATTTATGTGTTAGTAATGTTAGGTATGAATAGGTGTTAGGAGTTAGAGTAAGAATGAAATATGAATTTCTATTTTTGGAAAGTTAGGTTAAAATAAAAATGAAAAGTTATTTATTTTAAAAGTCTAGTAAATTGCGTTTACGCAAAAAGGTATACTCAAATAAGCTTAGGTTTTTATAAAAACTTAAGGCAAATAAGCTTAGGTTTTTATAAAAATTTAAGGTAAAGCAAATAATTAAGTAATTAATAAATAAATAAAATATTTTTTTATACATGAATAGTAAAAAACGAATTTTAGAAGAAAAAGAATTTTAAAAGGAAACAAACTCTAATTAGACTTTATCTATAATTAGTTGGGGGCCTATAAATACAAAATAAAATCCCATAACCCTCCCCCTTGGTATAACCGGTCGAACAAAGAGAAAAGAGGAGAAAAAAATTAAGGTTTTTGCTTTTGTGAAGAAATCAAGCTCTAAGGTAAGTTTTACTTAATCTTTGTTAATTATTAATCTTTAATCATGTAATAATTAATATGGTGGATAATTAGGGTTCATTAAGATCAGTAATTAATGATATAATAATCATGTTATAATGATTAGGGTTTAATTAGAAGCTTATGGGTGTAATTGGTTAGACTTAATTCGCGTTAGAATTTGATTTAGATTGGGGCAGAATTTAGGGCTGTGTTGTTTGGCTGATATCTCAATGATGGTAATAGCTTTTGTCAAGTTTTCGGTGTCTATGACGTAGCTCAGAGAGTCTAGTTTCCAGAACATCCGGCCTCGAAGGTTTTTGAGGTCAGGAAGTCATTCAAATATTATTTGCAAGAAAAGTTGTCAAAACAGTAAATACGGGTCAGATTTGGGTCTGATTTCGGGGAGTAAAACCCCTACTTAAAATTCGAATTAGGATTATCCCTTTTACATAAGTCAAGTTCTATGTGTCTATTAAACTTCCATAAATTTTTAGCCTCTGATTTATTATCTAAGTATCGTTTTTAGGGTCATACTTTTTAGTGTGCAATTAGATCTGAATTGGGACTGTTTTGAAGTTTGATTTTCTTAGGAGTACTTGTGCATGTAAATGGATCTTGGGAATCATAAGGTAGTTAATATACTCATAAATGAACATAGGTGATTTTTGGTATGAATTATGGAGGTCAGTAAGTATAGGTTTTGAGTACGTTAAGTCGCGTTAAAATTCTGCGTTTCGGGTAAATTGTAAGACTTTGAAATAATGTGTAAACGAATTGGTTAAAGTCGGGCATGGTGTCGGGGTGACCCATGAGGGTAACTAAACACCTTAGACATCCATCATATGATTGTTACATGTGCATTAAGCTTTTGGCTTAGTAGCGTGTAACACGAGTTATTTTGTTGTATAGATTTGTGCTAGTTGTTTGTGAAGCTTATTGTTGGAATCTTTTGGAAAGCTAAGCAAAGGTGAGTTTCATAGCCCCTTTTTCTCATGTTATTTTGGGGTGAGAATGATGCTTGTCTCGTCTTGTCTGTCTTTTCTTGTTTTGTTTTGCTTGTCTTGTCTTGTCTTGTTGATGTTGTTATGTTGTGAGATTTGAAGCGGGGGTAACGTTCCTACCCAGGGTTATGAGATGTGACTTCACCTACTTTGTGGGTAAGATCCTTAGAGGTGATCAACTCCTTGTGATATTGTCAAGTAAATTAATATTTTGGTATTGGAATTCTTAAGGTATTTTGGAGCCTATTTTGCTATCATGATGTTTATTTTTTTTAAGTCATAAATTCCATTTGAAAGTAAGTTTGTTATAGTTGATACCATATTGTTTAGGTGTTAAAAACTTCTTTTAAAAAAATTATATAAATAAAATGCAACACGTTTTTTTTTCAAAATCATTTTTTGATTTCTTTTATGAAAACCATAATTAAAATAAGTTTATGAAAATTTTATTTAAATTTATTTTTACACTTAAAATTATTTGCATTATTAACTAAGGTGATTCTATTGTTTTAAAATGATTGGTATAAGGTTATGAGGGAAAGTTTCCTTGGGTAAAAATCGGTTTTGGTACAAAGGTTCTTAATCTTTTAATTAATGGGTCGTGGTACGTGGTATTATTCGTTGGGGGTGTTTCTAGCAATCGTTGATGCGTTTGTTAGGTCGGAGGTTCGTTCTTCTTGTTGACGTTTACATTCGGTTGATTTTTTTTTGGAATCGTGTGATTTTTGGGTCCATACCAATTGGTGCATGTGAAGTTTGAAATTTCCTCATGGCGTGGTACTAGGGTTGGTGTTAGGACGTATCTTCTGGGTGGTGCGATTGATGGTAGCGAAGCAAATGGAATTATTTGAGATCCCAAGTTGGAATTAGAGAGTTCTCGTTTTACTTTTGATTTAGTACCTCTTAGTTATGAGAGTGTTGATGTAGTTGTAGGAGAGAATTGGTTGTTGAGACATAAGGCTGAGATGGTATGCCACGAGAAGGTAGTTAAAATGCCTTGGTAGGTTTTGCCTTATAATGCTAGAGGCATTGTGTGAACGATACATGGAGAGTAATCTATACGGATCATGAATGTCTCCAACACACTTTCAATCAGAAGGATTGAATATGAGACAAAGATGATGGATGGATGTTATTTAGTGAGTTTGATTTCGAGGCCAAGTACCATCTAGGAAAGGCAAATGTAGATGTTGTACCGTGGAGTAGGAAAAAGGAGTGATGCTAAGAATGAGTTCGAGATAGATGTACGATGATCTGATCTAGGTTTGAGAAAAGGATGTTGGTGGCATAAGATAAGATGTCCAAAGCAAAGAACGCGTCAACATAAGATGCTGCATGGTTAGACAAGGTTCGGGCCTCCATTTGGAGAGATGTAAGGACCTTGGCTATTGAAGAGGCGTATACGACAAAGTATTCTATCCATCCTGGAGTGGATCCTGTTAGCTCTTCATATTTCCTAGCCCATCTATCCCTACTATCTCCGAATTCTGTAAGCCGTAAGAAGTCCATAAAATGTGAATAAAGTACTCACGCGAAAGTGAATCGCCTTTACTTATCTTGTTTTTTAAAGTCAGTTCTTGTATGATGTCGACGAAGGTCTCATGTTCACGATTATTATTCTTGCAAAACTCGGAAAGTATGAAAGCACATTTATTCCTCAAGCTACATTTATTCCTCAAGCTGTCGATTGTATCAGTCGGAAGTGCATACGGCAGATCAGCTTCCTCTACCTAGGTATGGATTGGATGCTCCTCCTGCTCGGGCAGGACTCTCAGACGGCTATGATCGGACAATAGAGTATGTAAGATATAGCTCGTGCCTCTTATGCTTAACAAGATGGGGTTCAGATGAAAACGGATCCCGCTAATCCAATCTATTCTATTTTGAATAGTCTATGTAGTTGACTACAGGATCGGATCCTCTGTCTTTGCCTGAAACTTTCACTATCTGTCAAAGGAATAGCTGAACTACTATCTTATACGGATCTATGAATGTCTCCAACAACTTTCAATCAAGAAGGATTTTGACTTGAGGCAAAGATGATGATGGATGTTATTTAGTGTGTTCTGATTTCGTGGCAAAGTACCATTGGGTAACGCGCAAAATCTGATGTTGTTACGGAGTTAGAGTAGGACAGAAGGAGTCTGAAGCAATAAATGAGTACGAGTTAGAATGTAGATGATTCTGATCTAGGTTTGAGAAAAGGATGTTGGTGGCATAAGATAAGATGTCCAAACTAAGATCGCTGTCAACATAAGATGTTGGGTGGCTCTGGACAAGAGTGGTGAATAAGAGATAGAGAGTGGTTCATATTGGTTAGACAAGGTTCAGACCTCCATTTGGAGAGGATGTAAGGACCTTGGCTATTGAAGAGGCGTATATGACAAACTATTCTATCCAAACGAAAAGGTAACCAGAGTATGACTTCATAGCACAAAGAATACAAGATATAAAGAACGGCCTCTATATGAGTCATTTTAAAAATACATCATTTGATTCATTAAAATAAATAGGTTTTCAACAAAATGCGTTCCATAGTTTCACGCCAAAAATAAATGATAGTTTGAAATACAATCAAATGAGTAAAGTTCATGCAGGAAATCTTCAATGAAACGCAACCACAATCGGGTGACTCTAACATGCTAGCTAAGAGTGTAAGTTATGGACTTAAGAAATACATTCTAAAACGTCAACATAAAGTTGATGATCTAGATCATAGGTTTAAGTAAGTATAAGTGTGGACCACAAGATTTTTGAGTGTATGACTATTATAAGAAATACAATATCACACGAAAAGTATTACGATTGCACTAAGCTCATGATACTGAAGCCTTAACGTTTTCGTTGTTTACAAGTTGTTGACCTAGTAGGTGTCCATCCCAAGACACCTAGAGTTCCCCAAATGAAATGCTCATGTTTGACATGGTAGTGCGTTGTTACCTACCCAGACGGGGGTTGTCAACCCCAGTAGATCTATTCATAATATTTGTGCTTACACAAAGTAATTAACGGTTTATGATACTAGAGGCCATAGTAGAATAATGGGTACTTAGGCTAATCCATAAAAGTTTAAAGCACTTGTGTCCATAATTAAAAGCAATCAATGTATTCTCACCCAGAGTATTTTAAAACCAATATAAATCAAGTAAAGATGGGGCTATGAAACTCACTTTAACAAAATGATACAATCAGACATTATAAGAAAGTTTAATAAAACTCGAGTCCTAACCACGACCTAATTAAATAATAAGGCGCTTTAGGTTTACAATATGATGTGAACTATATGCATATGAGTTTTATAAAGTTCTATCACCCTTATATATTTATGTCTAAGGTTTTTTGCAAGTTCCAAATGTGATTTAAAAACAAGTTTTCCAAGTGTTTAAAAATAGAAAAAATAGAGGTGTAATTTTATACACTTTTTCGGGGTTATTTTACCCTTATAATCATGCAAAAATGTCTTAAATATGTGCTTAATCATATTTTTTACATTTTTAGCATTTGGAAGACATGTGGTAGAAATACATGTGATTTGGACTCAATTTGAGAAGAAAATGGACAAGGTAGCTAACGGGTGTGAAGATTGATGAAAGATTCAAGACTAGACTCTGGAGACGCCGTCTGAATAATTCAGACCGCGTCTGGACTCAAGTGGGCGCCGTCTGAATCATGGAGACAGCGTCTGGATCAGCTGTCAAGCTTGTAGAAACAAAAAAACCCTAGCTTGGCGACGGCATCTGGAAAATGGCGACGCCGTTGTAGCCTGAATTCTATAAATACAAACTCAATTCTACGTTGTTCATATACACTTTTGATAGAAGAAATTAGGGTTAAGTTCGTGGGAGAACGACGTGTACCAGATTTTGGGAGTATTTTAGGGTTTCCCAACCCTTCTATACTATCCCTAGTTACTTGATTAATCATAGTGAAGTTCTTTTATCTCTTATCTTTCAGTATGTCTTATTGTTTGATATATAATTATGCTTCTTCTATCTTGAACATGCTAGGCTAGATCTTTTAAGTGTTTGCTTACGATTGTATGTGAATTGGTATGTAGATCTTAACTTTGTTGCCTCTTATTGATGTGTGTGCATGTTTAGTCCCTTATCGTGAGATCTTCAGAGACATGATTGTGACAACCGTGGCTTGAGCATGTTGATCAAACCGTAGTGTTGACCTAAATATCTGTTATATAAGTATGGTTTATGGGTTATGTGTTATATGTGTTTATACGTGTTTATATGTGTTTGTGTGGGATATGTGAGATTTTTGGTGATTGAAGCAGTTTCGCGTTAATTATGTAAGTAATTATAAGTATATGTAATTTTGTGTTAGTGATTTAAGATAAGATTAGGTTTTGGTAGTTAGGATATGAGAGAAATGAAATTCCTATTTTTGAAAAGTTAGGATTAATAAAAATAAAAAATTAATTATTTTTAAAGGTTTAGTAAAGTGCGTTTACGCAAAAAGGTATACTCAAATAAGCTTAGGTTTTTATAAACAACTTAAGGTAAAACAAATAATTAAGTAATTAATAAATAAATAAATAAAAATATATTTTTTTATACATGAATAGTAAAAAACGAATTTTAGAAGAATTTTTTTTAAAAGGAAATAAACTCTAAATAGACTTTATCTATAATTAGTTGGGGGCCTATAAATATAAAATAAAATCTCATAACCCTCCCCCCTTGGTATAACCGATCGAACAAAGAGAAAAGAGGAGAAAAAAAATTAGGGTTTTTACTTTTGTGAAGAAATCAAGCTCTAAGGTAAGTTTTAATTAATCTTTGTTAGTTATTAATCTTTAATCATGTAGTAATAATTAATGTGGTGGGTAATTAGGGTTCATTAAGATCAGTAATTAATGATATAATAATCATATTGCAATGATTAGGGTTTAATTAGAAGCTTATGGGTGTAATTGGTTAGACTTAATTCGCGTTAGAATTTAATTTAGATTGGGGCAGAATTTAGGGATGTGTTGTTCGGCCATTATCTCTATGATGGTAATAGCTTTTGTCAATTTTCCGGAGTCTATAACGTAGCTCAGAGAGTCTAGTTTTCAGAACATCCGACCTCGAAGGTTTTTAAGGTCGGGAAGTCATTCAAATATTGTTTGCAAGAAAAGTTGTCAAAACAGTAAATACGGGTCAGATTTGGGTGTGATTTTGGGGAGTAAAACCCCTACTTAAAATTCGAATTAGAATTAGCCCTTTTACGTAAGTCAAGTTCTATGTGTCTATTAAACTTCCATAAATTTTAGCCTCTGATTTGTTGTCTAAGTATGGTTTTTAGGGTCATACTTTTTAGTGTGCAAACATATTCGAATTGGGACTATTTTGAAGTTTGATTTTCTTAAGAGTACTTGTGCATGTAAATGGCTCTTGGGAATCATGAGGTAGTTAATATGCTCATAGATGAACATAGGTGATTTTTGGTATGAATTATGGAGGTCATTAAGTAGAGGTTTTGAGTACGTTAAATCGTGTTAAAATTCTACAGTTTTGAACAAATTGCGACTAACTAGTGAAACTTGTTAATGAATTGGTTAAAGTTGGGTATGGTGTCGGGTGACCCTTAAGGTTAATAAAACACCTTAGAACTCCATAATACGATTGTTACATGTGCATTAAGCTTTTGGCTTAGTAGCGTGCAACACGAGTTACTTTGTTGTTTAGATTTGTGCTAGTTGTTTATGAAACTTTTTGTTGGAATCTTTTGGAAAGCTAAGCAAAGGCGAGTTTCATAGCCCCTTTTTCTCATGTTATTTTGGGGTGAGAATGATGCTTGTCTTGTTGTCGTATTAAAATATTTTTAAGCTTGCTGTAGTTATGTGTACTGGATGAGATGAGTACGCCTACTCAGTGTTGTGATATGGGATCGGATGGGTACGCCTACCCAGTTTATGATATGTTTGGTATTCTGGATCCTAATATGAAAAATGAGGTGTGACGGTGGTAATACTGCATGAGCTAATATGAGGCCATGTAGCGCACATATGTAGTTGGAATGATTGTGGATCGTGGGCACGTTCCGTCCCGTTGTTATTAATTGTTGTCATGAATTGTTTTGGTAATTGCAGCAGCTAATTGAAAGTTTATTTTGGATATTGTTGTATGTCGTAAACCTATGATTCTCGCTCAACTTTATGTTGACGTTTTAAGCATCATTTTCAGGTGAGCTTAATGGTGCTAAGATAGAGTGAAGTGGCTAGAAGAGACCGTAGGATGCTTGGAGTTTATTTATGCTTTCTGTTTTGAATAATTGCGTTTGCATGAATTGTTTGGATTATGTTTTGCATGTCATTTATTGACGAGACCTCTTTCTCATTAATAAAGACACCATTAGGTTTTGGGTATTGTTATGACACTTTGTGTCTTTGCTTTACTTTAGTTTTCATTTTAGTATTCTCTATATAGACACCATGTGTTGTGATGATATCCATTCTTGTTTACGCCTCGCGTTTCCGCCTTGGCGGGGTGTGACAGATTGGTATCAGAGCCTTTGGTTATAGAGAACTAGGTGGTTGAGCCTAGACTATAGCTTAAGGGTCCCTCATATAGTTGCATTTTAGGGCATAAGTGTTTGTGTACGTATATACCGTATGTTCCCGCTACCTAAAAGCTTTGAAATTCTTTCTATTTTGAATTACTACTATATAATATGAAATATATACTTTTTCATTATGGGGATCTAATAGTATATACCCCTTTGTTATTGTTTTAGTCATGTCTTCCCCTACCCCTAGGAGATATCGTTGGGAGATTGTTTACCTCACTGGACCCGCGGAGTTGGGTGACTTTTGAGAGAGAAAAGTCAAACCCAAGCGAGGCCCAACATAAGTTTATTTCGTTTTCTACCTCGATGCGTTGCTATAATCGAGGATTGCTTTTATATTTTGGGTCACTATTCCTGTGTTAAACTGCTGCTATTTCTGATAGACCATCTCATGATTCTTCTTTTGCGAGTCCTTCTCGCAAGAGGAGTAGATCCCCTGCTGCATCTGTACCGTTATCTTCACCTATCCCTGGAGCATTGTCTTATGCGCGTGCTGATCTTTTACCATCACCTAAGAGGATTAGGAGTTATGAGTTTGCTACTGATTTAGAGGTTAGTTTAGCGGAGGGTTCTGAGTCGTCTAGGTATAGAGGGACTGATTTAGAGATGAATGATGATGTTGTGAGGAGTGATGGGATTGATATTGACCATGAGATTCAGGCAGAGATTGATGAGTGTATCGCTTATGCAGATTCTCTGAGAGATAGAGGGATTAATGATAGAGTTGTAGTTGAGGTTGTTGATCGAGAGGAGATCAAGACGGGTGTGAGAGGCCCAGTTGAGGATAAGTTATAGAGTTACTCCCTGCTCCAGTGTAGCTGAAGATTTATCCCTATAGCCTGCTCAAAAGGAATGTAGAGTCACGTATGAGACATTAGGAGATTTGGTTTAGAGGTTTCATGATCATACTAAGGAGATTCCGGTTCACCGTGTTTAGGCTATTGAGAGTGTCCAGAGGGATCAGGGACACAGGATCGTAGCGACAGGACAGCAAAGTGCTGATATGTTGGAGAGGATCCAAGATCTGGAGCGGGATAATATGAGACTTAGAGACATGATGGATGTTACGAGTCAGAGAGTTTCTCGGTCTCAGCGTAGGGAGTTGCGTGTTCAGAGGGAGATGAGACAGATTCGGCGTTTCAGATTTTATGATTGCATGAGATTTGTGAATAGTGACTAGGTCTGAGGCTTGTGCCCGGAGGCATTTGGGCTACTGTCTAGATTATTTTTGAGTAACCTAAGTGTTTGGACCTATAACACCTAAGTAGTAGCCTAGTTAATAGGAATTTGTAAATCTTATATTTTGAACCGGGTTGTAACCATTAGTATGACCAATACAATCTAATGATACTATTCTATGTTCGAAAGTTCCGCCAGACTTAATGAATATTTCTTTTGCTTGTTGCATATTGCATTATTACTAAATCGTGGCATTATCATGAAGTTATTATGATTTTGTATTTCCGTGTAATAAGACTTGTTATTTTATTCGAACCATGTTAACAATCTCGTATCACCATGAAATTTCATCATGTTGTGTATTGTTATGTTGTAGGAACTTGCCTAACACACGATCTGGAGCATCAAGGACACGTGAAGGAGTTAACGAACAAATCGACCGCCGATTGGCAGGAGCGTTGGGAGCTCGTGACGCTGCCAGGAACCTTGAACCCCTTATAGGAGACGGGGGTGAACAGGGTGAAGTAAATGGAAATGGAGGAAATGGAAATGGAGGAAATGGAAATGGAGGAAAATGAGAAAAAGGAGGAGCGAAAAGGAAAAGGTAAAGGGAATGGATGAGGGGAGGAGGTAATGGCTATAACTTCGGAGGATTTATGCCTGCTCGAGAGTGCACATATCAAGACTTCCTGAAGTGCCAGCCACTTAGCTTTAATGGGACGGAAGGAGTTGTTGGGTTAACTCGTTGGTTCGAGAAGATGGAAATGGTGTTTCACATTAGCAACTGTCTAGAGAAGTACCAATTGAAGTATGCTACGTGCACGCTACTGAACAGTGCATTGACATGCTGGAACTCCCATAAGAGAACAATTGGGATTGAGGCCGCCTATGCCATGAGTTGGACAGAGCTTATGAAGCTGATGACAGAGGTGTATTGTCCAAGAAATGAGATCCAGAAGATGGAGACCGAGTTGTAGAACTTGGCTGTGAAAGGAAATGACTTGACTGCTTATACCAGAAGATTTTAGAAACTGGTACTATTGTGTACTAGAATGGTCCCAAATGAGGAGGACAAAGTTGAGAGATTCATTGGAGGTTTGCCTGACAATATTCAGGGGAATGTAATCGCTGTTGAACCCACTAAACTTCAAGATGCAATTCGCATTGCTAACAACTTAATTGATCAAAAGCTGAAGGGATATGCTAGAAGTGCTGAAAACAAGAGAAGGTTGGAGAACAACCCGAGAGACACTCGGGGGAAGCAACCAGTTTTCAAGCGGCAAAATGTTGGAGGCCAGAATGTGGCAAGAGCTTACACGGCTAGGAACAATGAGAAAAAGGGGTATGTTGGATCTCTTCCCTACTGCAACAAGTGCAAGTTGCACCATGCAGGACCGTGTACTGTGAGATGTGGAAACTGTAAGAGAGTCGGTCATATGACTAGGGATTGTAAGGTCACTGTTACTCCAAACACCTAGAGAGCCCCAGTTGGAAATCAGCCGGGTATTGTTTGTTATGAGCGTGGAAGGCCGGGACATTTTAGGAAAGATTGTCCTAAGTTGAGGAATCAGAACCGTGGAAACCAGACTGGAAACAAGAATGGGAACAAGATTGGAAACAAGAATGGTGGTAACGAAGCTACAGCAAGGGCTTATGCCATTGGAGGAGGAGGAGCAAACCCCGATCCTAACGTTGTTACGGGTACGTTCCTTCTCAATAACTGTTATGCTTCTATGTTATTCGATTCGGGTGCCGATAGGAGTTTTGTGTCGTCTATCTTTAGTGCTATGCTTGATGTTGTACGATCCACTTTAGACACTAGTTATGCCGTAGAACTTACCGACGGAAGAATTTCAGAAACAAATGTTGTCCTTAGAGGTTGTACGTTAGGATTATTAGGTCATCCGTTCGACATAGATCTAATGCCCGTAGAACTTGGTAGTTTCGACGTCATCATCGGTACGGATTGGTTGGTGAAATACCATGCGTTGATCGTTTGTGACGAGAAGGTCGTCCGTATCCCTTATGGAGATGAAGTGTTGATAATCCGAGGTGATGATTGTGACGACGGAAGTAAGTCAAGGCTGAACATCATATCGTGTACGAAGACCCAGAAGTATATACAGAAGGGATGTCAAGTGTATCTAGCATAAGTTACATCGACAAGTCGGAGGAGAAGCGACTCGAGGACGTGCCAATTGTACGGGAATTTCCGGAAGTCTTTCCAGAAGACTTGCCTGGACTACCACCTGCTCGACAAGTTGAATTTCAAATCGACTTAGTCCCTAGTGCTGCACCTATAGCACGAGCCCCGTATCGATTAGCACCAGCCGAGATGCAAGAGTTATCCACTCAGTTGCAAGAACTTTTTGAAAAAGGATTTATAAGACCTAGATTCTCACCCTGGGGAGCTCCGGTTTTGTTTGTCAAAAAGAAAGATGGATCTTTTCAGATGTGTATCGACTACCGTGAACTAAACAAACTTACTGTGAAGAACCGATACCCACTTCTGAGAATCGATGACTTATTTGATCAACTCCAAGGGTCAAGAGTCTACTCTAAGATCGACCTGAGATCTAGTTATCACCAACTCATAGTTCGTGAGGAAGACATTCCAAAGACAACATTTAGGACTCGCTATGGTCACTACGAGTTCCAAGTAATGCCGTTCGACTTGACTAACACACCGGCAGTATTCATGGATTTGATAAATCGGGTGTGCAAACCGTATCTGGATAGATTCGTGATTGTATTCATCGATGATATTTTGGTCTACTCCAAGAGCAGAAAAGAGCATGAAGGACACCTTAAGTTAATTCTGAGGTTACTTAAGAAAGAGGAGTTGTACGCCAAGTTTTCAAAGTGCAAATTTTGGCTGTCAAAGGTACAATTTATTGGTCACGTGATTGATAGTGAAGGCATTCACGTTGATCCCACTAAGATTGAGTCTATCAAGGATTGGGCGTCACCCAAGACACCAACCGAGATTCGTCAATTTCTAGGTTTGGCCGGTTACTACCGACGATTTATCGAAGGTTTCTCAAAAATCGCTAGGCCTCTGACGAAGTTGACTCAGAAAAACGTGAAGTTTGATTGGGGAGAAAAGGCAGAGGCTGCAAGTGAGAACTTCATGGTATATTGCGATGCTTCGCATAAAGGGTTGGGCGCGGTTTTGATGCAAAAGGAGAAGGTCATAGCTTACACATCCCGCCAACTCAAGGTTTCGAGAAGAACCTAACCAACACGACTTAGAGCTTGTGCAGTAGTGTTTGCTTGAAATGTAGAGACCATATCTGTACAGTAACAGAAAGTGCGTCGTGTTTCATGATCTTAAGGAGTTTTGCAACACATTCTCGATCAGAAGGAGTTGAACATGAGACAACGACGGTGGTTAGAGTTGTTGGGCGACTACGACTGTGAGATTCGATATCACCCAGGAAAGGCGAACGTGGTGGCTGATGCCCAGAGCCGAAATGAAAGAAGTAAGCCGCTACGAGTTTGGGCCTTAGTTATGACTATAGGGTTAAATCTTCCTAAGCAGATTTTGAGTGCTCAATCGGAAGCCAGGAAAGAAGAGAACTTCATCAACGAAGATTTGCATGGCATGATTAACAAACTTGAGCCTCGTGCTGACGGAACGTTATGTTTGAACAATCAAAGTTGGATTCCGTGTTTTGGTGACCTGAGAGCTTTGATTATGCATGAGTCTCATAAGTCAAAGTATTCCATCCATCCTGGATCGGATAAGATGTACCAAGACCAGAAAAAGAGAGAGGGAGAGAGAGGAGAGATGAGGAGTAGAGGAGGAGAGAGAGTATGGTGGCCTAACATGAAAGCAGAAATTGCCACCTATGTCAGCAAGTGTTTAACGTGTGCCAAGGTTAAGGTAGAATATCAGAAGCCGTCCGGTTTGTTGGTTTAACCAGAAATCCCACAATGGAAATGGGAGAACATAACGATGGACTTTGTGACTAAATTGCCAAAGACGGCAACCGGTCAAGACACGATTTGGGTAATCGTTATAGTTCTACGAAGTCTGCTCATTTCTTGCTATGCAAGAAGATGACACGTTAGAGAAGTTGACGAGACAATACTTGAAAGAAGTAGTCTCAAGGCATGGTGTGCCAGTTTCGATCATCTCTGATCGTGTATGGGAATTTCAATTACATTTTTCGGAATCTCTACATAAAGCATTAGGCACTCGATTAGATATGAGTTATGCTTACCATCCATAGATAAATGGTGCAGAGTGGGAGAGAACTATTATACGTGGCTAGACATGTTAGTGCCTGTGTACTCGACTTTAGAAAGGGAGGGATAACATATCCCGTTAGTGGAATTTTCGTTAACAACAGTTACCATACCAGCATTCAAGTCTGCTCCATTTGAGGCGTTGTATTGGGCGCAAGTATCTTTACACCTATCTGCTGGGCTGAAGTTGGAGATAGACAGCTCACTGGCCCAGAGATCATCCACGAGACAACTGAGAAGATCGTTCAAATCTAGAGCCGTATCCAATCAGCCCATGATCGTCAAAAGAGTTATGCCGATGTAAGACGGAAACCCCTTGAGTTTCAAATAGGAGATAAGGTCATGCTGAAAGTGTCACCATGGAAAGGGGTGATACGTTTTGGCAAATGGGGAAAGCTGAACCCTCGCTATATTGGACCTTTTAAGATCATTGCTAAAGTAGGAACCGTCACCTATCGTCTTGAACTCCCAGAGCAGTTGAGTAGAGTTCATAGTACGTTTCACGTCTTGAATTTAAAAAAATGCTTAGTCGATGAACCTCTTGCTATACCGTTGGATGAGATCCAAATCGACGACAAACTCCACTTCATCGAAGAATCTGTCAAGATCATGGACCGTAAGGTCAAACGTCTAAAGCAGAGCTGTATTCTGATTGTGAAAGTGCGTTGGAACTCGAGGAGAGGTCCTGGGAGCGTGAAGATCAAATGTAAAAGAAGTACCCTCATCTTTTCCCAAATTCTGCACCCGTAACAGATGCAACGTCATAAGCTTTTAGCACAAAGCTCTTTTAACGGGGAAAGGATGTGACACCCCGCAAATTTCCGTTCAATATTTTAACCGTTACCTGTCGATAATTTGAATTTTTAAAGTTTCGTTTAACTTTTACGTTCAATCGAGAAGTTTTCCCGCTTTTATCTAAGAATCGTCTCCGGGAGCGAACCGGGACACCAAACGTTGTAGTATTTTGATAATATTCACGTTTTTATATTTTAAGGCAATATTTAAAATTTCATAATTTTTGGTGATACCGTTACTCACTTTCCTTATTCCCGTGCTACGTGTTTTATTTTGATCAATAAGTGCAAGTTAGGAACCATGGAAATTAATTCATCTCAAACCCACTAACTCTTGCATGGTGGAGACCACAATGGTCCCCTCCTTTGGCTTCTTACATCCGAATACCACCAACATGTATGCATGGGATATCATTTTTGAATTTTGAATCCTATAAGACACATTCAAGCCATCATGTGACTAGTTTTGTCCACCTTAAGCCCCATTGGTGGATCAAATTGTCCCTCTGGTCCCTACTGGCTTTAGGTAGTTGTTGATGCACACACAAGCACACACACTCTTGGTGTGTGAAATTTTGTTCTTATATAATACATGCATATCTCATTCATTCTTTCATTATTCACACACACAAAATTTTTAGTTTTCTCTCTTCTTTCTTGGTCTCTTGTTCGAACCACCTCACACACACATACATAAACTCATAATTTTCTCAATCTTGATCAAAAACCTTTGAAGATATTGTTCGTGGTTAATACTTTGTTGTATTCGGGTTAGTTATAAACAACGTTTGAGTTGTTTCTAGTCACCAGTCATCCTTCTAAACCACTTCTTTTTGTAAGTCTCTTAGTATTTTTAAAACTTGTACTTTCATGATCATCTTGATGTATACATACTAGTTGTACAACTTATTTGTAAAAATAAAGATTTTAAAACTACATAAACCTTAAAAGGTTATGCATATATTTTGAAAATAATAAAATGAAATATAAGGAAATCATAGTTTTATGATCGTGGTTATTTTCGTGTAATAAAAATGGTATGTTACAGCTTATAATATTTGGCTTATGTTAATAAGCTTTTGGAAAAGCTTATTTGATTATTTTGAGCTTATTAGGCTTATTATTTAGTTCGGCCCAAGTATAGAAAAGAATGAAGAAGTGTTTGTTTAGCTTATTTTATTTTCGGCTTATATTTGTTAGCTTATTTTCTAGCTTATTTTGAAAGGACAAATGATAAATTTGTTCGGCTTAATAAATAAGTCCAAATATGGTTTGCTTGGCTTTTAGCCGCGTCCCACATACAAGGCTAACACCACAAGCTTATTATTGAGCTTATGTGGTTTGGCTTATTTTATTGTGGCTTATTGTGAGCTTATTGATAGCTTATTTTTAAGTCGCGTGTTTATTAGTTAATGTTTTGCTTATCGGATTATATGGATAAGTAAAAATACATTTTTGGACTTAACGGGCCAAGGCCCAACATAAATAAAATACACCAAGGCGTAAAGCTACGGTGTAGCTTATTAGATAAGTTCATGAATAGCTTATTTAATAGTGTACAACTTAGACGCTATACATTTAACTCATTTTAAACGTTGGACGTCGCGAATAATAAGAGATTTGATGAGGTATAGTTTGTAATTATGAAAAGTGGATTGAAAGTGATTTGAAAAGGGTCTTTATTAAAGTATACGACTTTGGAAAACGTGTAAACACGAACAGGTCATGCCAAAATTTTTATAAATTATTATACTTATTAAATATTAGAAAACGCACATGATAAAACTAGATATATAGGAATTTAATAATATGCCAAACAATGTATATATATAAAAATATATATATATATATATATATATTTACTTAGACATTTATATGTATATAATATTAATATACGTACTCTTATTTACTCAATTTACTTACGAAAACATCTTTAACTATCATACGATCACAAGCGTTAATTTTTGGAAATATATTAACAAAAGTACACTAGTATATGCTTATGCATTATTCGCACTTCTGCGC
>BQNB010045445.1:15699-44271 GCA_026074375.1 Tanacetum coccineum
TTAAATAAAGAGCTTGACTAACCTTAAAGGCAAACACAAAACCCTGCAAAGTATATGTTGGCATGAATGTCTTGCCATTAATTGCAAGTTTTTTTAAATGAACTTCACGATATTTTTTATCATTATTGTACACCCTATGGTGAAGCTCAATCCACATGTGCTCACCCCATGGGAAATCATTCCATGCTGCCAAATCATCTACTAGATTCAAAAGCTCGTTTGCAATCACGTGTCTCATCTCATAACCCATAAACACAAAATCTAATGCCAAGAGCAAACAAAGACGGACAACATCATCATCCAAAAGCTTATCAAAATTACTTTGGTTGTTGAGTATCTTATACAACATATCCCCCTTAACATTAGATATATTAGGAAATACACGATCACGGAAAGCA
This sequence comes from Tanacetum coccineum, assembly GCA_026074375.1. NCBI lineage: Eukaryota > Viridiplantae > Streptophyta > Magnoliopsida > Asterales > Asteraceae > Tanacetum > Tanacetum coccineum. Next base: position 16,098 of record BQNB010045445.1, read on the forward strand.
GATTCCCCTCCATTCAAGTGGTCCAAAGAACAGTCCCCAAAAACAAATCCAGTAATCAAACAAAACTCACGCCTTCCAAACTCAATTGTGTGTGGACCAATATCAAAAATAAAAGGCATATGAACACGAGGATCTTTGACATATCTCTGATGTTGTAGCAAATAGTGAATCATATGGTTATCATGATCTTCGGTTCTTAAATCTAACCACCGACCAAAAACAATGCTTCTAAATATCTCATAACGTTTTGGTTTCAAAGCCAACTTACCTGCTATGGATTTCAGGATGTATAACCTAGTTCTCATGCTTACCTTGGCATCATAAACCTAGATTAATGAAAAATTAATTATAAATCTAATTGATAACCTTAAACACAAACTAATAATTAAAAAAATTACCTCAACGATTGAACTCATATTGCTGTTGATACGTGAACCCTCTTTAATAGGAGCAAATGATAACGGAATGAAACTGGCTTTAAACGTATCACCGTATAGATAACGGCTAACAACAATCAAACCACACTAGGAATGAAATTGGCTTTAAAAAAATTAGTGTGTGTTTTTTTTTAGTACATTGTGTGTTTTTTGAAAATTTGCGGTTCTCAAAACAGTACTTTTTTGGTCTTTCTCGAGACAAAAAAGCAAAAAGGCAACAGTATTATTGTACAGTTAAGTCGAGTAATTTTAAGTTGAGTAGCCGCCAGTCGAGTATTAGTGGAATAATAAGACAAAAATACGTGGGCCACATCTTCAAATTAACAGTTGTCACGTGTAAAAATCTGTATAGAGTCGAGCAGTCGAGAAGTTGATCATGACCATATTGAGAATTTTTCAAAACCATGACAACTATGTGGAAGTCATGTGAAAAAAAAGTCCAAAATAATACTTTTCTCTTGAAAAAAGTTAAATTCATGGTGTGAATGGATTTCCTAAAAGGTACAAATTATATATACATGTCAGAATTTCTTGAAAATAGCCATAAAAGCTACGCCAAGCATTTATCATATCAATCAGTTTCTTGCAACTAGGGATGACAACGGATGAGAAAAAACTCATAACCCATGGTATCCACATGTAAATGGGCGGGTAATTTCATTATTTTTCACCCGCAAATGGGTTGTGGGTGAAAATTTGTACCCATCAATAGGTGGCGGGTGGGTGGTGGGTAATGCATACCCATCATGGGTGTACCCATTTAAGAAACTCACGAGTGTACCCGCCTAAATACTCACGGGTGTACCCCTAAACCCTTTGTGTTAAAATAAAATTTATTATACTGCTTAAATATTTGTGAGGTTATTGATATATATTTATAAACTACCAAGATCTCTAGACTACACAGTAAACTAATAATTTTTTTGAGTTACAAGACTAAAAGACGAGTATGAAATATCAAAATTTTAAAGATATATACTTGATATATCTTAGTACATAGTGATTTGATGTAATGATGATTAATTTTTCTAGTTTCAGACATGTCATTAAGTATTTTGTGAACTTGGTATTTAAAAAATTGATATGATGTCTTATTACCTAGTTTTATAGTTAGTTTACATATCATGGTTTTTTATGATTCTGTTCCATTTCACAAACCCACGGGTTTACCAACGGGCGATGGATATGGGTAAAAAGTTGTACCCATTGGTGGGTGACGGGTAAGTGGCGGGTGAGAAAAAAATCACGGGTTCGGGTGATTGGTTTGATGAACCCATACCCATTACCCACGAGTGTCATCCCTACTTGCTACACGTTTTATTCATGGTTCAAAATCAGATTATACGGGCCTTTTTTTATTATCTTCTCGACAAATTGTTTTGTGGCAATTTCAAATTGAGAATTACACTTCTGTCGGACTTAAGATGGTCCCGATTTCTGGATTGGGACATGCTATACAATCAATCAGGTTTATTTACACAACCAACAAAAAAGGATGCTCAAATTTAACTTTATTTTTTACAGCAACTAAATGCGTTCACCATTCAACCTAAAAACTGGTCTTGTTTGGGATTAAAACAATGTAATACTCTAAGCAAAATTGTTTGACATGAGCTTTTATTGTGTATAGAGCATCTTAAATTTAGAGCCGGACCGAGAGGAGTTCTCTAGGGTTTACGTAAACCCTGGATCTTTCTTACATGGAGTTAATTTTGTTAAAAAACTGTGATTTTTTTTTTGAATGCACCCGACAACTTTTTAATGAGTATAAACTTCTGATATCACATAAAAATTTATGTTTTGCATCTGGTCGTATAACTTATGGATACGTTCTTATCTTAAACATCGTAAGCACGAACCTAGACAAGGATTAGTTTGACCACTATTTGTTCATTTCGTTAGACTTTTAGGATATCGAAACAAAGGATTTTTAGAGATTAATCATGTAATGATTATCACATACACGATCAATCATATTCCAAGATATTTCATTGGTCCAATTTTAAGATCCACTTTATGTCATAAGTTAGACTTTTGTGGGTTGATACAACTAAGCTAAATAAATAGGTCTGAAAGTACAATCGTTCAGATCAAGCCCAATCTCTAATTACGAAAGATATACATGCTTATTGGATGATAATGCATTTTAGGTTTTGTTATCGTAGTAGTTTACACGATAATTATGTTATGGATGTAACATGTTTATACAAGCCTTGTTTATATATATATATAAGCCTAAACTAGTCGACATAAACACCGCGACCTAGTTTGTACCTCGGCATACAAGACACCACTCGTAACATCATTACATAGATGCAATCACTCCGAAACAACATGTTTTCAGAAAGATCTTGCATATTATTACATTATTTCGACAAGGATTCTTGAACACAAGATCACCCTTAATATGATGCCACCTTCTCGTCTTGGTCGTTTTCCATGTTTGGTAATATGAACAAGTCATTCGAGTTTGTTCGTGAACAATTTCCGCGTATTTCCCCTTGTGTGCCCGTCAACACACTCAATTGCCCCATCTTTATCATTGCATTTATAAAGTTTTGGTAAAATAGTGTTTGGTTAACGGCGAAATTTGTAACAATGGTTCTTGTTCTGCTATCTGTGTACAGGTCTTGGTCCGAGGTGAAAAGCCCTTGGCGGTTCATGAGATCAACATAATACCTATTATCGAACACATTTGGAGACCTAATGTCCATGAAAGTTGTGTTGGTGGAATTTGTTGTTGGGCAAGTTAATCTTAGGTTGTTGTAGAAAGTTTGGTCCATGCTTGGATCTCGTGATGGGTAGAGTCGATTGGTGAAAGACGTGCAATGGGCTATTCCGATAGTGTGACCGCCAGAGAGCGCTACAACGTCCGTGGGAGTGAACCCTTTTGTGGCAAGGGAGGACAATATAGTAGTCGCGTTTGCTGATGGTGGAGGAAGGTTTGCTAGCGTTTCGTTCCTTGTAGCAAAGGTAAGCCCGTCACGTCTTCCCAAAGGTATGCTATAGTTAGGACCACCCGACTACATCATCAAGAAGTAAATAAATCGTTAAAGTGGTTCTTATTAAATAGAGCATAATGTAAATTTATAAGACCGAGTGAAGTTTTTACTAGAAACACTGCGTCACGAGCAGCAAGGGCGGTGATATCAGCACACGAAACTGTTCGGTTACAAGCATTGTGGACAAGCCTACGAAGATTTTCTATGATCACAAAAGCTTGTGCTCGTAAGCTCAAGTTTGGTGGTGCATCTTTCTCACTTGGTCCGCTTGCTGAACCATCTAGCAACACTGAACCATCGCAACCCTAGGATAATTAAAATCAAGTTAGTTACTTCACATGTTAATTAATTAAACACAAGCAAGTTTAGCAAGAAACTATGATGCTTGTTTCTTTTAAATAAGAAAAGAAACGTGTGTATCAATCTATTCAAACAGCAAGGACATATCTTTGTATCCATATAAATGTTTTTCTTCTCAAAGATAGCGATTGATAGTAACTCTACATGTTGATTGAGGGCATCATGTCCCTCCATGTGACTCCTGTGAGTATCTTATTACAATAATAAACAGGGATGGACCCGCTTAGAATTCGTGTGTGACACGAGCCACTTATGATTTTGAGTTACGAAATGTAATATGTTTTAAATAAAATGTCGTTTTTAGTACGTGCAATCTTCGATAATATTTTTTGTTACTATATATTCTTTATGGTGCAACATGAGTTTAGCATAAAAAGTTTTTATGATGCAAAATTTGGGTACGTGTGATTGAAAAAAAAGTTAAAAAAGTTGTGCAAGACTCTTTCGGAAAGATTTGAGCAACACTCACGTGAAAATCCTAAGTCCGCCCCAGATTATAAATCTATTTGTCGAAATGAAAATGATTTGAAAAAGAGTAAAAAATGACATTGATTAGAACTAGCTCTAGCAATTTTTGTTATGTGTTATACTTGATTAAATGACATGTACACGTACTTCCATCCATACATAGCTACAAAATATCTTATACCTTTTCTTTCCAAAAAAAATATATCAAAACATAGACTCGAATATCATGATTTAATCAATTAGTTAATGAAAAAATGAAGAAATATAAAGTAAAGTTAAAGTGATCAGAATATGTTCTTCAAGTTAGTAGTACCAATAAAGATGTACTATATATCGGGAATACCTTTAAATGGCCTAGTCTAATATTCTTGTTCAAATGAAATGTAAATAGTCAATAACAAAAACAGACATTTCTGGCTAATATAAAGGTATTTATGACCAATTATTTCAAACTGCTTACTAATTTGCTTAAGATATAGGGTATGTTTAGTAGCATTTACGAGCGATTAGCGTCTTCACTTACTACTATGGGTATGTTTGGCGACACGTAGTAGTAGCAGAGCAGTAAGCAGGAGCAGGAGCAGTGAGCAAGAGCAGTAAGCAGAAGCAAGCAGTAGCTGTTTGTTTAAAAAAGATATTTGGTAACGTAGTTGTAAGCTGTAATTAAAAAGTGTAAAATTACGAAAAAAGGCATATAACCTAATTAAAAAAATTATAAATTTTATATTTGAGAGCATAAATGTAATTTTATGACAAACCGCTTGGAGCAGTTCCGAAATGCTTCTTTAAGAAGCATTTGAGATTGGAGCAGTTAAACAATATTCAAACGCTTGTTGAGGTGTTGTCAAACAAGCTTTTCATCTAAAATATTTACCGCTTACCGCTTGTCGCTCCAAAATGCTTGTCGCTCCAAAATGCTTGTTACCAAACACAGCCTATGACTATACAACTACCTTATCAAATGTTTTATCAAAACAAAAAGCTACTGCTACTACTTAGAGGTATTTCATTCCAAAGTGTTTAGCTTTGACGAAGTTAGCATGAAAACGATTGTGATAATATATTAAATGTGTGCTAGCTTCTTACTAGAATTCGCGAATTTATCTCTGACATGATCCCTTCATAACAAGAATTCGTTCAAAAACCAAACACTAAAACAACCTAGGTTCTTAGAGTTTGATAAGCTAAATCAAGAACTCGAAAAAACTGACTGATCGAAAATTCTCAAAAGCATAATTTAGATGTACGAAGAATAATGCCAAAACGACGGAACAACATACTTGAACAAAGCAATCATGGAAGTGAAGTCGAAGCAAACCAGCAGCTTGGCCAATATCAGAAGCAAAAACAGTTTGAAGCTGTTGTCGAACGATGGTTTCGAGATTAGGACAAGTAGTCCGGTAGAATGTATACGATAGCCCAGGAGCGGGAGCTGGGGTTTGAGCTTCTAAAGCTCTCAAATTACTTAACAACAATATGGAAAAAATTAGGGTTGATAGGCATGAAGCTTTGATAAAAGCCATGGCCATGAATATGATCAGTTTATGACTAGGGGCTTGTGGCTCATGGCTTGTATTTATAGCCATTACGTAAAAAACATGTGGCATAAAGCATATACTATAAAGATTGTTCAGTTCACATTTATAAATATTAAGAAAAAAAAAGTTCTAGATAATTTGGTTTTAAAACAAGTTAGTATAACTAAATTCTTAATTCTGCTGCGACTTTACTAACGTCGACAAGACTTATAATATGCCAATTAAGTTAATGTTATATTTAGGGCCGTTTTTGAGGGTGTGAAAGGTAAACAACCGCTCAGCGTACTAAAATTTGTCCCATTAATAATTATATGCATGCGTAGACATATTTTTCGCGAAGAAAAAAGTATTTAAATGAGAAAATATATCAAAAGCCTCATTATGTAATTTCGTTCGGGGCGCTAAAATTTTTTAAAAATTAAGAGATGGCTCTGGTTATATTTCGCATGCATGTGTAAAAAGAAATGATCATACTTGGCCAGGCAAGAAAAAAAATGAACATATTTGAATGTATGAGGAATATTTAATCTATTGTTACTTTTTATAGTACACTAATTTCGTAATTTGTAATGTTAATGTTACCTAATTTAAGCTTTAGGGTTGTTTAAACATGTATTACTTAAGTGAATTTTTTTCCCGTTGTATATATATATGTGTTTAAATCAACTTCCTTTATCATCAAAGCTTTTACGTCAAACAATATGTATATCATTTGATGACACTCTTCACAATGGAAAATATCGTTGAAATTATTTCATCTATTTTTTGCCGACGATGTAGTTTTTGTAGGGGATTGGAAAGATTCTCTAATCTTACTACAATTGTTCATGTTTTAAAGTGCTTCTTCCTTGCGTCGGGCCTTAAGATTAATATGTAAAAAAGTAAATTAATGGGTATTGGTGTTTATCCGGGGGATGTGGCTAGAGTAGCTAATGTAGTCGGATGTTCTACTTTATCTATGCCTTTTTCTTATCTTGGAGTTAAGGTAGGAGATTGTATGTCGAGAGTCCAAACATGGGATGAAGTTATTCGTAAGATTTCGTCTCGCTTGTCTCGATGGAAACTTAAAACTCTCTTAATTGGAGGTAGATTGGCTCTCCTTAAGTCGGTCCTCGGGTCAATTCCTATATATCACATGTCTCTTTTTAGAGTTCCTTAGGGTGTGCTCAAGAAGATGGAATCTTTACGTAGAAAATTTTTAAATGGGACAACGGGTTCAGATAAAAAATTGGCGTGGGTCTCTTGGGATAAAGTTTTGGCTTCAAAACATAAAGGAGAGCTTGGGGTGTTTAGTTTTCTTGCTTTAAACCGAGCGCTCCTGTTCAAATGGGTGTGGCGTTTCATAACTCAAGACTCCTCGTTGTGGTCGAAAATGTATTCAAGCCTTTCATGGTATTCGGGGATCTCTTGATTGCTATAGGAAAATCCCTCGAAAATCTCTTTGGTTGGACATTATTAAAGAAGTTGAATTACTTAAATCTCAAGGTATAGACCTGTTGAGTTATTGTATTAAGAAGGTGGGAAATGGTGAAGACACGCTATTTGGGAAGATACTTGGACGGGTGACTAGTCTTTGAAGTGTCAATTTTCAAGGTTATATGCTCTACAGACGTGCAAGCAGATTTCTATCACGGCCAAATTAAGGTATGATTCCATTGCTTTCTCTTTTCGTCGTGTGCCAAGGGGAGGTCTAAAAGCTGAGCAATATGATGAGATGGGTCGTCGTATAGCGTTAATTCAATTGGCCAAATGAACGATCGATGGGTATGGTCTCTAACAGGTAATGATGACTTTTCTGTAAAGTCGGTTTGCAATCTTGTGGATGATTCTTTGTTAAGTTCTAATATGCTTCCTACAAGATGGGTAAAGGAGATACCAATTAAATTAACGTTTTTGCGTAGAAAGTTCAAAATGGTAAGCTTCCTACTAGGTTAAATCTATCTCGGATTGGCATAGACATCCCATCTATCTCGTGTCCTAATTGTGAAGCAGGAGTCGAATCAGTGGCACACCTTTTGTTTTCTTGTTCTTTGGCACATGGCATTATATGTAAGGTTAGAAGATGGTGGGATTTTTCTTCTCCGGATTTTCAATCATATGAAGAGTGGCTTCTTTGGTTTGCGGGCTTCGCTTAAATAAGAAAGTGAAGAATGTGCTAGAGGGCATCTTTTACGTGATGTGGTGGAAGATTTGGAGCTTTCGAAACCAACTTTTATTCGGCCAAATTTCTCCTAAAAGGGCGACTATTTTTGATGATATTGTTTCACAATCTTATACTTGGTGTTCTAATCGTTGTAAATCCAAGTTTAATTTGATAACTTGGATGAAAGACCATAGTCTTGCTATCTTGTAATCCTTTCTTCTAGCTTCTTGCTAGAGTTGTTTTTTAATCGATATTGCCGTTCAAAAAAATCATAGAAAAGTGATGCAAATGGGTTTTAGTAAAAAATGGATAACTTTGATAAAAGGTTGTCTCAATTCGGCATATGCTTCGGTTCTCGTGAACGGGTCCCCAACAAAAGAATTCAAGATTGAAAGAGGATTGCGCCAAGGTGATCCATTATCTCCCTTCCTTTTTATTATAGCAATTGAAGCTCTTCATGTCACTCTTCAAGAGGCCAAGTCCAAAAACGTCTTTGAAGGGATTAAAGTCGGTTCCAATAAAGTTGATATCTCTCACCTTCAATATGCGGATGATGCTCTCATCATGGGTAAATGGTCACTTGAAAATGCTACTAACCTTTGCCCCATTTTAAGGTGTTTCCATTTGGCTTCCGGGCTAAAAGTCAACTTCTCAAAGAGTAGACTCTTTGGTATTGGCGTAACCACCAGTGAGTCACATCATATGGCCTCCATCCTCTGTTTCCAACCCTCCATGCTTCCTTGTTCATTCCTTGGCTTACCAATTGGTGCCAACATGAATAAAGCTTCTTCTTGGAAATCAATCATTGAAAAATTCCATAAACGTCTCTCCTCTTAGAAAGCTCGCACTCTATCTTATGGCGGTAGACTAACTCTCATAAAGTCGGTTCTGGGTGCTCTAAGTACTTACTACTTCTCACTTTTCAAAGCACCGAAATGTGTTATTAATTACTTGGAAAAGTTGAGACGGAATTTCTTTTGGGGTGGCTTAATCGATAGAAACAAAATGGCTTGGGTTTCATGGAAAAAAGTGTGTTCCTCATGTAATTGCGGGGGTCTTGGTATAGGCAGCCTTCAAGCCGCAAACTTGGCTATGTTATCTAAATGGTGGTGGCGCTTTCATAATGAAAACAATGCATTGTGGAAACAAATCATAACTTCTGTTCATGGCACCAATGTGGTATATCTGTTGACTTCACTTTCAAATCATAGACTTCTCCCCCCCATGGGTCCTATTACCAAATAAACTCGTCCTTTTTAATCAACTATGGATGTAAATCACACTGCCGTATTCACTCGGGTAATTGGAATGGGTCCACGGTCTTTTTGGAATGATTTATTGGATTGGAGATTCAAACTATAGCTCTATTTTCCCTAGAATCTTCATCCGGCTAGAACCTCAAAGATGTAACAGGTACATGATCGTTGCAATAAAAAACCATGGGGCCTAAAGAGTAGAACGTAGGAGTGGCGTCGACCCATTATGGGGGGGGGCAGAAGAATGATCTACTTGCTAACCCGTTGTCTGGAGACGTCATTGAAAACGCGGTTTTTTGCTCTTTGCGTCATGAATTCTCTTTTAGTTTTCTCTTAGTAGATCAAAGAATTTTCATAGGCTTGATCACTGCAGTTCACTTAATTCATTGGAGTTGAACTTTGCGTTGATCACCCAAACATCCCGCAGTTTGGAGATCAAGAGTTTGCATTTTAAGGGTCCAGTAGGCTGTTGTGCACCAAATCAATCGGCAGATTGACAGCCTTTCCATATACACACTTGTACGGAGTAAACACCCGATGGGTTTTTGTATGCTGTACGAAGGCCCAGAGAGCGTCATCTAGTTTTTTTTTAATGTCTAATTCAAGATGGTCGATGTGGTTGCCACTCCCTGGTGATTCGTAGGTAATGTAAACTTTTGACCTTTCAAAAACTTTCACTGTTTCAGCTTTGAGAAAAAAGATTGACAGCTGCATTCTTGGATCAACCGGGGATCCAACAAGGTGGAATAAGGCTCTTCCGATCAAAATAAATATTCATATATGGCGTCTAATTCAAGACCGTCTCCCGACTCGTTGTAACCTAGATAATCAGGGAATCGACATTCATTATAAGAGATGCCTGATGTGTGATGAAGACCTCGAAACAACTCAACATCTCTTTGTTGATTGTTTTTTGGCAAAGTCGCTTTGGAAGAAGATTTCATCTTGGTGGGGATTTAGTGATTATCCCAAGCTCTTGTTGGATCTAATAGCATGGAGAGACTCGACTAATCTAAGTAAAAGGTTAAAATTATGCCTAGATGTAGTCATTCAAACAACCATATGGGTTATTTGGCGATATCGAAATCGGTTATGTTTTGATTTAAAGCCTCCTCGAAAAGACATCTTAGAAGAAGAAATCAAGGTTCTCTCTTATTCTTGGATTAGACATAGGCTTAATAAATCAATTCCATTATGGATTGATTGGATTCAAAATCCGAGAATGGCTTGTAATCTCTTATTGTAACTTGTTGTTCTTCTTTTCTCTAGCTTCTTGCTAGAGTCTCTTAATAAATTTGCCGTTAAAAAAAAGTATAACAATAGCCATATTGGATAATCAATTTTAGTGGCATGTGTCATGCATGATTGCAGAGTCCAACAACACCAGGTGTAACAGGGAGATTCCAAACGGCGTTTACTACCATCTCATCAGTTTTTTCTCACTACAATTAAACTCACCACTGATTAAACGTGATAAAACAAATAAATTCACCACTAAAATATACCACATCTAAACACAAAAATAACCCACCAAACCACACAAACAAAAAAACACCCACTTCATGACTTGGTCTTGGCCAAGACCAAGTCTTGCAAAATATGGCTGGAAGACGTGTTTTAAGGGTAGCCGTAGTAAGGACGCGTCTTCCTTGAGAGAATACCGAGACTTAAACCCCATTTTATGCCCGGTCTAAATGATACTTATTTTTAGCATTCATTATGAGTATGTAATTACTGGCTACGTAAATTTAAATGAATACGGGTATGTCAAATTTTGGAATCGTATTGAGTGTAATTAACTAGTTTATCTTTTTTTCTTTCGATTCGTGAGTATTGTGTAGGTTTAAATATATACATGAACAGGTTAATCTGCTGAGTTTTGGACAATGACATATACACTTTCCTCGTTCTTTACATTTATCTTGTTAGAAAACACCTCGACAATTTGTGCACACGCTCTGGGGGAGGGTCGTTTTAGGAGGGGGGCCGTCGGATATGTTTGCCTGGTCGGGCATTAAACGTTACAACGAATTGAATGTAATGCAATAATGCAGTTTTATGAATTACGAGTCTACTTACAAACTTTATGAAATGTCAATATGAATTCAAAGCCAAAACAAGTGTAAAGATTGATTCAAGCGACTTTTCTTCACTTTGCTTAAAGTTGAAATTTGTGACAATATTAATGGCTTGTATCATCTTCAAATTCACAACTCTTTTTGTTTAAATAAGGGCAAATGACACAAAAATGTACACAATTTAAAGGTAATTTCCAATCAAGGTATCGCACTTTTTTTCTTGCATAAAAAAACATCCAACTTATATTTTTGGACAATTTGGGTATTTTCGTTAAATATTTAACGATCATCTTTTAAGTTTTACATTTCAGGTCCACCGGCCACTACCACCATCACCAATCATCTTCACCACCACCAAGCCTTCTCACCACCATCACCACCAAACACCGCCTCCACCACCAACCCCACCTACCACCTTTTCATTGTGGATTTTATTGGACGCGTATCAAGGTTTAGAAGCTACAAAACACGAAATAGTTGTATTATAAAATTAGTTGATGATTTGTGGTGTTTTATATTAAACTGCTCAGTTTCACAAAAAAAAAAAACGTTAACCAATTATTTTCTACTCCCTCCGTCCCTAAATAAGTGTCCACTGTTGACTTTTGAAGTCATTCTTTTGGAACTTTGACCTTAACTATTTCTTTTTGCGTTATATAATACTTGATGCAAAATATATAAATGGATTGGGTTTTAAATATATTTTCATTGATATAATTTTCATTAAGTATTATATAACACAATCAAAATAATTTAAGGTCAAAGTTGATGGAGAAAGACTTTAAAAGTCAATAGTAGACACTTATTTAGGGACGGAGGGAGTATAACTTTAAAGTTCAAACAGTGTTGCTTTAATGAAATTTTATTGAAATTTGCAAAAAAAATTCTAGAGAATCGGCTCATGTGACAGATGAATAAACTTTAGTAAGGTAAATCGTAGCAAACTTTTATTATTAATATCTTATTTTAGCATGTTGACAAATTTATATGGTGGGTGGGGTTGGTGGTAGAGGCGGTGCTTGGTAGTGATGGTGCTGGCGAGGCTTGGTGGTGGCGAAGATGATTGGTGGTGTGAACTTGAAATGTAAAACTTAACGGATAATCGTTAATATTTAATGAAAATACCTAAATTGCCAAAAATATAAGTTGGATGCCTTTTATGCAAGAAAAAGATGTGTGATACCTTGATTGAAAATTAGCTTAAATCGAATACCTTTTTGTGCCATTTGCCCTTTAAATAATTTGCTAAAGCGGTATGCTTTATAAAGAAAAAATTATGTCACATATAGAACACGTTGGTTTGGATAACGAAAAACTAGGTCAGGGTACAATATACTGCCCAATTGGATGTCACTGCTGGACATGAACAACTAACAACTAACAAGCCGTTCTAAAAAAAATCGAAAAACTAGGTCAGATGTTGACTTTACTTGCAGTTGTAAACTTTGACTATTAGCAAGATATGTGGCTGGTTACATAATACTTGCTTTGGCTGAGTGAGTATCAAGTCTTGTTTGATTGTTTTAGTGCTTTTTTTCTGCTTTTGCTTAAAAATAAGTACTTATAAAAAACATATTTTTGAAGCCGATGTACGGATTTGCTTATTTTATAAAAGACAGAATATATTTGTAAAAAATAACATAGAAAACACTTCGAGGTACTGTGGTGTCGTCTTGCTGGTGTCGTCGTGAAAAGTGCTGCCACATTAGTATTTGTCTCATAACACAACATCAAAACACCCCTCCCGCATATCAAGCGGTGACTTCGTGCCAAAAGTAGTGTCATCGTGTTAAAAAAACAGAAGAAGACAAAAAAACAATAAAAAAAACGAAAATTGCCGGACCACTCGGCTAACAACGACGGCGCCAACTACGATGGTGTTGTGGTGCCGTGTCGTCAGGGCTGGTCCCGGATGGCGCGAGAAAACAGCTAGGACACCTTAAGCTCTTACTATATGACAGGTAAAAGTTTATCGCTTGAATTGGAGTCCAAAAGACGCCAGCTTATGTATTACACTTGTTTAGACGAGTATACAACTCAATAATATATAGTAGTTCACTAATCACTATCATCTTTAACTTTATTTCTTTAAATAGTATCTTTATTGAAAGAAACCCTAGTAGAACATTACTCCTTCTGTCCCAAAATTATTGTCTCCCGACAAAAAACACACAGATTTAGAAAAATGCATTTATTACTGCTTTTTTTTTCTTACTTTTTGACAGAATAACAGTTTTACCCTTAACTAATTAATTAAAGTCTTTTTTAAAGTTTGTAATAATAATTTCAAACAAAGGTAATATAGTAAACTTGATCAAACTTTTCTATCTATATTTAGCAGTGGACAATTAAGTTGAAACATCTCAAAAAGAAAACGTGAACAATAAAAATAGGACGGAGGGAGTATCAATTTATCATGCAAATCTATATTTGCATGTTCCTTTTTTCTTCTTTTGCACATTATAACTATGTAGACTTGAGTGGATTATTGATGATATTAACCGTGTTTCTTTGCTATATTTGATCTTTTAATTATTACTTTTTAATTTTCACATCACGTAACAAACACCTTCAAAAATGTCTTTTAAAGCTTTAGGCATCCGGATACTTTTGAGCCAAGTGAGCCATGCATTCATCATACGAAAGAAAATCTGAAGCATCTATATCCCATCAACGAAACACTTTATTCCACAACTGGCGAGCCAAGGAATAAGAGAAGAAAAGATGTGAAGTGAATTCTACCGACAAATTACATAACAGGCATGAAAGATAATGAATCTCCAAACCTCTAGACAGGAGATTAAAACGAGTAGGAAGATTATCTAACCAAACACTCCAAGCCAAAATATTCATCTTTATAGGCACAACCTTAACCCAACGAGTCTGAGCGGGCTCTTTAGAAAAATAAATAAATATGCACGTATGTATGTAACAAATAGAATCGACACACTTTCAAATACACGCGGTAAAGCGGTGGAATCAACTAGGCACATCTTCTTCACTTGCCAAATTGCTAGAGATATCCTTCATTTGATCGCCACCTGGTGGAATATTCCGTATATGGAAGTTTCTTCTTATGAAGAATTGTTGGTTTGGATCTTGAGTCTTCGGCCTTCGATCAAACATAAGCGTATTTTTGAAGGAGTTTGTTATGTGACGTGGTGGCATATTTGGAACTTCTGTAATAAAACTATCTTTGGTTCTGAGTCTCCATCAAAGACGGCTATTTTTTATGAAGTACAATCTAGATCTTTCTACTGGTGTCGTTACAGATGTAAAACTTATTTTTGTTGGATTGAGTGGCTTAAAAACCCTCACCTTGTCACTTTGTAATCTTCTAGCTCCTTGCTAGTTTTTTATCTCTCAATAAAATTCGTCGTTCAAAAAAAAAACACAATATTAAATCGTTCATCGACCACATATAGACACATATCTTGCATCAAAGAAAGTCTTGTACGTGTTTTGGCTCCATGGTGATCCGTTGACAATCGGCTATGGCTAACACCTCATGACATGAAAATTTGAGAAAGACGCTCCCATAATAGGCACCATGAGAGAACCGGTCACCTTTCATGTATGCACGACATTAGAACAAGTAACAAACACATGATCTGCCGGGGGATGGGCCGGTTTTGGGAGGTGTCGTCTAATAAGTTTTTGTATGTATAACCAGAGGTGTCTCAAAGGTAAAGCTACTAAAGCTATCGATTTAGGCCTTCAAATTTTTAAAGCCTACTCTAAATCTTAAGCGCCTATATATATCTCGAGTTTTATACTTACTATTGTATCTCCGACTTTCTAAGATTTATTGAAATATATGATACAACTCGTAAATAATTGTTAATATGATGAATTAAAAGGAAAAGACTACTATTGGGGGTGTTCAAGATATCCATATTCGCATATTTGAATTTTTGTTTGGAGTTCAACGGGTTATGACCAGTAATGTTATAACACCTAAATCTACAAATGTTGTTTTTCATAGGATTAGTTATTGCAACCCAAAAAGGCTAGCGGCACAACTTGTTGCTCGTTTGCCTTCCACCACTATATAAATATGAATTGGAGCATCGTTTTTTGTTAGCGCGAGTGGATCCGGCGGTGATTTTCGTTGTAGTTGCAATAAGATAAAAATCGTAATTTGACACATAGTGCGATGGAGTATTTCGTAAATACTCGAGGGCTATTTCGTAAATACCGAAAAAAGAATTAAAAAAAATGAATCGGGTCGGATCGGACGGGGTCGGGCCAACCCGAAGCATTAAATGCGCCCGGGGCGGGTCGGATCGACCTGACTATTTAATGCCTATGCGGGTCAAAACAATTAATGTCACCCACATTGCCTATGCGGGTCAAAACAATTATTGTCACTCACTTTTTTTTTTAAGTCGGGTAAAAAACAATTAATGTGACCCACATTTTTTTTGGGTCGGGTCCCCTACCAAAGTCCATTTTTTAATAATTTTTGCTAGGTGGCGATAATAACAGTTATATTGAAAATGTTATACGTGTGGTATATCGATCAGCTTCAACTTCACACAACCTTCTTTTGTTGAATAAATTGCTAAAGTAGTACAATATCCTTTTTAAATTAATAAAATTTGCCACATGTAGTAATAAAAAAACACTGGGCCGGATGTTGAGGTTACTTGCCGTTGTAAACTTTGACTATTATATAAAACGGATAAAGGGATGTGATTTTTCTAATTATATATATTATCATTTTAAAAGAGTTGACTTTGCACATTCACTATTCACTTTAAGCACTAAAGAAGCCTAAAAATTTTAGCCTAAAAAATTTGGGCCGACTCAATTAGTTTTTTTTTTAAATTGTTGGCACAAAATAGGGAGGAAAAAAATGTTACAAAAGTACCGACGCATTCAGATAAAAAAATACCCGTGGTAATATTTTCAAATTGACTTCAATAGTGTCATTTTACACCATGAGACCAAAAAAATAAATTCGCAAAAAAAAATATAAAATAATAAAAAAAAATTTAACGCCACGCAACAAGGCGTAAGACCATAAAAAAAAAACTAATAAACATGATACTGAAAAAGTAAACCCGCACTATTAAATATGCGACCGACAAAATAAACTCGCACAAAGTTAAAGGAAAAAAAAAGAATTAATGACGCGCAACAACGCGCGGAAAATTAACGCCCCACAGTAACGCGCAGTAAAAAATAAACTTACACTGTTAAACATAAAAAAAAAATACCTCGCAAGACTTGGATGTACGCGGACTCACTGAGTCAATCCTCAGACCGTTCTGACATTTTCTTGGCCACCCTCGAATGATGTGTCTAGTAAATTATAAATACTGGTTTCGGGACTAGATTAATATATGAATTGATTAATCTAAGAAATCTGGTTTTATTTATCAATGCGCCACTCCGAAAAGAATATCTTAATCTTACTTGTATCATTTTAGAATACATGGTTCACATGTTCAGGGCCGTTTTTGAGTTTTTTTAAGGCTCTTGAGGGAAGATGGAAACACAGCGCATTTAATGAAAACTATTAACGTAAAAATGTCATTCTGTAGTAGTATCAAAGCCAAAGTTACGCACCTTAAAGAGTAATCATTTGGGAACTTGTGGTCGTTCACATGCATGTACGATAAGTCGATACGATAAATATTAATGACGAGTCAAAATGGCAATTGGGTTCCTAAAATGTGTTCATTAAGGGAGCTAGCTTTCGCTATTAAGATGTTACAGAATCCATAATACGTATGAACATCTATTTATATATGGTATGCCAACTGAATTTAAATATGCACAAGTTTGAATGCAATCCAATCATTATGCAGGTATCTTCTTCCTGATCGCTGATTGTCATAATGATATTGCTGTCTACTTCTTTGGAAAAACTCCGGTGATCAACCCAAAGAAGACTTAGATTTATTGGAGCATCACTTACAACAATTATATCTGCCTTCGTATGCTATGGGCGAATAAACCAACTAAGCCGAGGGCTGTCGAAGAGCCCCAAAACAGATTCCACATGATCACATCTAATCATACGTTCTGCAAGGACGTCGTTAGTTCTCTATCATCAGCTCTCGGTAAAAATGGAAGCAGAAACATTTTGGATTAAGCGATATCGAAGCTTAAGGTGAAAAGTATGCCTTTTAATGTATTATACTCACTTTATCATATACTTTTAGTATTTAATTCTATATTTATTCATGTTTTTGCATATCAAGACTTCATCTTGATACACGGTATTAAGTCAAACAGAAGAATTCCGCGTCAACACGGCTGCTCATGAATATGTTCCACGACTTGGTCGGTTAGTTCTTTTTTGACCCACGTTGTCGCGGAAAAAAGTATGTCTCACATTGCTTAATGAAAACTGATTATTTTGCCCAAAGAATATTCAAAGACGCATGCGTAGATATGACTAATTAATACTTGTTAAATTTAAAATTTGTACATGACTAATCGCAGTGATCGTTCCCTCGAGGCAGCATTAATGCATTTACTATAATACCCCCCCGACCCGGATTAGACATTTAAATCACTCCTGTACGTGTCGC
The DNA here is from genome assembly GCA_026074375.1 of Tanacetum coccineum. Taxonomy (NCBI): domain Eukaryota; kingdom Viridiplantae; phylum Streptophyta; class Magnoliopsida; order Asterales; family Asteraceae; genus Tanacetum; species Tanacetum coccineum. The sequence goes on from BQNB010045445.1 coordinate 33,925, forward strand.
CGCCACCAAAATCTTAGATCCACCGCCCCATTATTATCTCTCTAGATCTTTCTTCCTCTTTACAAGAAACATATCTTTCATCTCTCTATTTTTCTAATCTGGCGTGAATCTTCAATCAACAACACGGTGGTGTGATGGTATTCGTGTGGCTTGTGGCTTTTAAGGGTGACATGAATCCGATAATATTTTAAACCCTACTGAGGTAAGTTTTTTATGATGGTTACAATCTTAAAATTTTACATATTATTTATGTTTTTATTTTGAATTGTATTTGACCAAAACTTTTGGTTTATTGCCGACTATGTGTTAGAAAAATGCAATTTTTTTTTGCTAATACATAATATACTTTGTTACAATGGAGATGTTAACCACCAAGTAGTTTTGTGTTATATGTCTAATTTGATTTTTTATTCAAGTATTAGATATTAATGGTAGTTATATGATTTAGCTGACTTTTATAGTTTGCATTTTGAATAGTTATAATGTGAATGATAAGGTGCGTATAAATAAAACTACAAACTATCCGCTGTCTAAATTATTTCCAAGGCATCTTAATGAATTTGTGTGTTTTAAGGAATAGTTTCATAGGATGGCAGATATCACAATAAAAATTAGTTATAATATTAATATTAGCTGATAATGTAACGCAGTCAACATAAGAAATTATTGAACCTATTGGAGAAAGGTTGGTCATTTCGACGGGGTTGGAAGGGAATATGTCTGCCAATATTGAATGAAAGATAACTTCTTAATTTATGTTATATGATTTAATCATGTGTCTGAGCGTGACACATGGTACAATGCATTTGGATTCGTTTTTTCACATCATGTATTTGGCTGATCAAATATAGTCTAAATTATAAAGGAGTGTTGTATAGGCTTACTTGCCTCATAAGGCTCTTTTGGAAACATGCATACTGGCATATCATACTTAATAGAGCTGTAAACTTATTCGCATAAGTCTTAAAAATGAAAAATAGTTTGAATATGCACAAGTTTGAATGCAATCCAATCATTATGCAGGTATCTTCTTCCTGATCGCTGATTGTCATCAATGATATGAGCTGTCTAACTTCTTGGAAAAACTCCGTGATCAACCCAAAAAGAACATAGATTTATTGGAGAATCACTTACAAAAACAATAATATTGCTCGTATTGCTCCGATGAAAACCAACAAGCCAGGCCGAAGAGCCCCAAGAACAGATCACATGATCACAATCAAACATATCGTTCTGCAAGTACTGCGCAGTTCTCTCAATCACAGTCCTCGGTATGGAAGCTGAACATTTTGGATTAAGCGATATCGAAGCTTAAGGTGAAAAGTATGCCTTTTAATATATTATACTCACTTTATCATATACTTTTAGTATTTAATTCTATATTTATTCCTTGTTTTGCTTATCAAGACTCATCTGATACACTGGTTTAGTCAAACTGAAAATCGCGTCAACGGCTGCTCATGAATATGTGCACAGACATGTCGTTAGAATCCTTTTTTGACCCACGTTGTCGCGGAAAAAAGTATGTCTCACATTGCTTAATGAAAACTGATTATTTTGCCCAAAGAATATTCAAAGACGCATGCGTAGATATGACTAATTAATACTTGTTAAATTTAAAATTTGTACATGACTAATCGCATTGATCGTTCCCTCGAGGCAGCATTAATGCATTTACTATAATACCCCCCCGACCCGGATTAGACATTTAAATCACTCCTGTAACGAGTCGCCCGCACCCGAAAAAATCTAAGAACCACCGCCCATTATTAATCTCTCCTAATCTTTCCCTCTTCCTCATTTACAAACAACATATCTTTCATCTCTCTATTTTTCAATTCTGGCGTGAATCTTTTCAATCAACAACACGGTGGATGTGATGGTGATTGTGGCTTTTAGGATTGGAAATGAATCGAGATAATATTTTAAACCTACTTGTGGTAAAGTTTATTTATGTTGGTTTCAATCTTAAAATTGTTATATATTATGTTTTTATTTTGAATTGGTTTTGACCAAAACTTTTGGTTATGCCGACTATGTGTTTGATAAATGCTTGCTAAGACATAATATACTTTGTTAACAATGAGATGTTAACCACCAATGTTTTTAGTTAAATGTGTCCTAATTGATTTTTTTATTCAAGAATTAGAAAATTAAAGGTAGTTATATATTTAGCTGACTTTTTATAGTTGCATTTTGATTTTAGTTTAAATGTGATGGAAAGGTGAGTTATATAAAACTACAAACTATCCGTTGTCTAAATTATTTCCAAGGCATCTTAATGAATTTGTGTGTTTTAAGAAATAGCTTCATAGGATGGCAGATATCACAATAATATTAGTTATATTTTTAGATAGCTCATTAGTTAACGCACAGAAGAAATTATTGAACCTATTGGAGAAAGGTTGGTCATTTCAAAGGGGTTTGAAGGGAATATGTTTGCCAATATTGAATGAAAGATAACTTCTTAATTTATGTTATATGATTTAATCATGTGTGTGAGCGTGACACATGGTACAATGCAATTTGATTCATTTTTTCACATCATGTATTTGGCTGATCAAATATAGTCTAAATTATAAAGCAGTGTTGTATAGGCTTACTTTCCCCATAAGGCTCTTTTGGAAACATGCATACTGGCATATCATACTTAACAGAGCTGTAAACTTATTCGCATAAGTCTTAAAAATGAAAAATAGTTTGAATATGCACAAGTTTGAATGCAATACAATCATTATGCAGGTATCTTCTTCCTGATCGCTGATTGTCATCAATGATATTGCTGCCTACTTCTTTGGAAAAACTCCGATGATCAACCCAAAGAAGACTTGGATTTATTGGAGCATCAGTTACAACAATTATATATGCCTTCGTATGATGTGATGAAACCAACGAAGCCAGGGCTCGAATATCCCCAAGAATAGATTCACAGGATCACATCTAACATACGTTCTGCAAGGACGTGCGTTAGTTCTCTCTTCAGCCTCGGTATGGAAGCTGAACATTTTAAATTAAGCGATATCGAAGCTTAAGGTGAAAAGTATGTCTTTTAATGTATTATACTCACTTTATCATATACTTTTTGTATCTAATTCTATATTTATTCCCTGTTTTGCTTATCAAGACTCATCTAATACACAGGTTTAGTCAAACTGAAAACGCGTCAACGGCTGCTCATGAATATGTGCACAGACCATGGTCGGTTAGTTCTTTTTTGACCCACGTTGTCGCGGAAAAAAAGTATGTCTCACATTGCTTAATGAAAACTGATTATTTTGCCCAAAGAAGATTCAAAGACACCTGCGTAGTTATGACGTATTAAATACTTGATAAATTAAAATTTGTACAAGACTAATCGCATAGATCGTACCCTTCGAGAGCAGCATTAATGCATTTACTATAATACCCGCCCGACCCGGATTAGACATTTAAATCACTCCCGTACGTGTCGCCGCCACCAAAATCTTAGATCCACCGCCCCATTATTATCTCTCTAGATCTTTCTTCCTCTTTACAAACAAAAACCAAAAATTAAAACATCCTTTTTCATCTCACTATTTTCTAAATCCAGGCGTGAATCTTCAATCAACAACACGGTGGAGTGATGGTGGCTTGTGGCTTTTAGGGTTGAAAATGTGAATCGAGATAATATTTTTAATCCTACTGTGGTACGTGGTAAGTTATTTATGTTGGTTTCAATCTTAAAATTGTTATATTTTGTGTTTTTATTTTGAATTGGTTTTGACCAAAACTTTTGGTTATGCCGACTATGTGTTTAATAAATGCTTGCTAAGACATAATATACTTTGTTAACAATGAGATGTTAAACACCAAGTGTTTGGTTAAATGTCTAATTGATTTTTTTATTCAAGTATTAGAAGATTAAGGTAGTTATATTATTTAGCTGACTTTTATATTTGCATTTGATTAGTGTTAATGTGATGATAAGGTGAGTTATATTAAAACTACAAACTATCCGCTGTCTAAATTATTTCCAAGGCATCTTAATGAATTTGTGTGTTTTAAGAAATAGCTGCATAGGATGGCAGATATCACAATAATATTAGTTATATTTTTAGATAGCTGATAAGTTGACGCACAGAAGAAATTATTGAACCTATTGGAGAAAGGTTGGTCATTTCGACGGGGTTGGAAGGGAATATGTCTGCCAATATTGAATGAAAGATAACTTCTTAATTTATGTTATATGATTTAATCATGTGTGTGAGCGTGACACATGGTACAATGCAATTTGATTCATTTTTTCACATCATGTATTTGGCTGATCAAATATAGTCTAAATTATAAAGGAGTGTTGTATAGGCTTACTTGCCCCATAACGCTCTTTTGGAAACATGCATACTGGCATATGATACTTAATAGAGCTGTAAACTTATTCGCATAAGTCTTAAAAATGAAAAATAGTTTGAATATGCACAAGTTTGAATGCAATACAATCATTATGCATGTATCTTCTTCCTGATCGCTGATTGTCATCAATGATATTGCTGTCTACTTCTTTGGAAAAACTCCGGTGATCAACCCAAAGAAGACTTAGATTTATTGGAGCATCAGTTACAACAATTATATCTGCCTTCGTATGCTACGATGAAACCAACGAAGCCAGGGCTCGAAGAGCCCCAAGAACAGATTCACATGATCACATCTAACATACGTTCTGCAAGGACGTGCGTTAGTTCTCTCTTCAGCCTCGGTATGGAAGCTGAACATTTTGGATTAAGCGATATCGAAGCTTAAGGTGAAAAGTATGCCTTTTAATGTATTATACTCACTTTATCATATACTTTTAGTATTTAATTCTATATTTATTCCCTGTTTTGCTTATCAAGACTCATCTGATACACTGGTTTAGTCAAACTGAAAATCGCGTCAACGGCTGCTCATGAATATGTGCACAGACCATGGTCGGTTAGTTCTTTTTTGACCCACGTTGTCGCGGAAAAAAGTATGTCTCACATTGCTTAATGAAAACTGATTATTTTGCCCAAAGAATATTCAAAGACGCATGCGTAGATATGACTAATTAATATTTGTTAAATTTAAAATTTGTACATGACTAATCGCATTGATCGTTCCCTCGAGGCAGCATTAATGCATTTACTATAATACCCCCCGACCCGGATTAGACATTTAAATCACTCCTGTACGTGTCGCCGCCACCAAAATCTTAGATCCACCGCCCCATTATTATCTCTCTAGATCTTTCTTCCTCTTTACAAACAACATATCTTTCATCTCTCTATTTTTCTAATCTGGCGTGAATCTTCAATCAACAACACGGTGGTGTGATGGTGGCTTGTGGCTTTTAGGGTTGACATGAATCGAGATAATATTTTTAATCCTACTGTGGTAAGTTATTTATGTTGGTTTCAATCTTAAAATTGTTATATTTTATGTTTTTATTTTGAATTGGTTTTGACCAAAACTTTTGGTTATGCCGACTATGTGTTTGATAAATGCTTGCTAAGACATAATATACTTTGTTAACAATGAGATGTTAACCACCAAGTGTTTGGTTAAATGTCTAATTGATTTTTTTATTCAAGTATTAGAATATTAAGGTAGTTATATTATTTAGCTGACTTTTATAGTTGCATTTGATTAGTGTTAATGTGATGATAAGGTGAGTTATATTAAATAGCTGACTTTTATATTTGCATTTGATTAGTGTTAATGTGATGATAAGGTGAGTTATATTAAAACTACAAACTATCCGCTGTCTAAATTATTTCCAAGGCATCTTAATGAATTTGTGTGTTTTAAGAAATAGCTGCATAGGATGGCAGATATCACAATAATATTAGTTATATTTTTAGATAGCTGATAAGTTGACGCACAGAACAGACAATTTTGACCTATTGGAGAAGGGATTGGTATTTTGACGGGTTTGGAAGGGAATATGTCTGCCAATATTGATTGAAAGATAACTTCTTAATTTATGTTATATGATTTAATCATGTGTGTGAGCGTGACACATGGTACAATGCAATTTGATTCATTTTTTCACATCATGTATTTGGCTGATCAAATATAGTCTAAATTATAAAGGAGTGTTGTATAGGCTTACTTGCACCATAAACGCTTCTTGGAAATCTTGCATTACTGGCATTTTGATACTGATAGAGCGGTTAAACCTTATTAGCATAAGTCTGTAAAAATGAAAACTAGTTTGAATGCAATACAATCATTATGCATGTATCTTCTTCGTGATCGCTGATTGTCATCAATGATATTGCTGTCTACTTCTTTGGAAAAACTCCGGTGATCAACCCAAAGAAGACTTAGATTTATTGGAGCATCAGTTACAACAATTATATCTGCCTTTGTATGCTACGATGAAACCAGCGAAGTGCGGGTTAAAAACCTTGTTTAGATAATTTGGGAAGGGCGAGTTTTTTTTTGACTTGGATGTACGCGGATTCACTGAGTTAATCCTCAGACCGTTCTGACCTTTCCTTGGCCACCCTCGAATGACGTGTCTAGTAAATTATAAATACTGGTTTTGGGACTAGATTAATATATGAATTGATTAATCTAAGAAATCTGGTTTTATTTATCAATGCGCCACTCCGAAAAGAATATCTCGTTTTGGTAATCTTACTTGTATCATTTTAGAATACATGGTTCACATGTTCAGGGCCGTTTTTGAGTTTTTTTAAGGCTCTTGAGGGAAGATGGAAACACAGCGCATTTAATGAAAACTATTAACGTAAAAATGTCATTCTGTAGTAGTATCAAAGCCAAAGTTACGCACCTTAAAGAGTAATCATTTGGGAACTTGTGGTCGTTCACATGCATGTACGATAAGTCGATAAGATAAATATTAATGACGAGTCAAAATGGCAATTCCTAAAATGTGTTCATTAAGTGAGCTAGCTTTCGCTATTAAGATGTTACAGAATCCATAATACGTATGAACATCTATTTATATATGGTATGCCAACTGAATTTAAAGATATACGATTTGAATCGGGGCTCATAAGGGAGCTATCTTCACTTGTCTAGACATGTATACAATAATCCAATTAAATATACTTCACTTGTCTAGACATGTATACAATAATCCAATCAGAGACGGAGCCAGGAATTTGTATTAGGGGGGGCTCGACATTTTTTTTTCCGACCATAACATACAAGTCTTTGTTTTACTTTGTGCTTGCTTACTGTATATGACCTCAAAATTGTGTATACAATATACGCTATAGATTGCTATCAACTTATTCACAAACAAAATAGATAATTTAAAAAGATAAATTAAAAATTAAATATAGTTGACAAATAAAATCGAAACTTTTTATAACCATTGACACACGCATTCAATACCCACTTCCCCATATTATGATGGGAAAAATTATTGAAGTACACATCCAAGGCCACGTGCCCACCGCCCACGTCTATGCAATTAAAAGGAAAAAAAATACCAAAGGCTAGTTGACTTCAAAAACTAATAGGACAAAAGACATCACCCAACATCATCTTTCACCTCCCCTTTTTCCTTCAAAGCACTTTCAGTAAATAAATAAAAAAATCACAGAAAATTACACTACATCGTGGGCTAGTTATTAAATATACTTCACTTGTCTAGACATGTATACAATAATCCAATTAAATATACTTCATTTGTCTAGACATGTATACAATAATCCAATTAAAGATAGTTGAGAATAAAGGGCTTTCCTTCTTTAGGAATATATCCAATATAGAGACTTAACAAAAGGAAGACAAAGCCGCCTCGTGACTTTTTCTTTTAAGGGTGTATATATTGTCTTGAACACCCGAATTTCGGGTGACTTTTATTTAAGTTATTGTCCATCTCATAAAAAATAGCTTTTTCGACAATTCTCTTAGTCAAGCGGAGCACGTTATTCGAGTAACAGAGCCCGAATTGATTCGTGACCTTTTTCACATAATATCACATGTGAAGCTCATAAGTTTTTTGAAAGTGAGTGCGAACCGAACCAAAACTCTTTTTGGTATCCTCTAAAAAATATATGTGATTAATTAGTTTACATAATCACTAACGACATGTTACAGAATTACGGAGTATAAGTTTATAGCAGCAATGAAATTTGTGGACCTCACTAATTAGAATAAATGTCACAAAATGTTTGGAAAACTATAATTTAGCTGGTTCACTGAACCGAATAACAACAATAAGTCAAGATTTGATATACAGATATTCAATCTAAAGCAAAGATCTAGTAGTATCTTGTACACGACCAAACCAGAACCCAGGTGGGTCACGTCACTCACGGGGTGTCCTAAAGGTACTATAATTTGTATGTAGTGTTAATTTTGTTAATAAAAACTTCGATTTTTAGTGTTCTTATTATAATGGCAGTGTCTTTTTGTGTTCCGGTTTCATCCCTGATCTTGCAGTGACAAATCAATGACGAAAGCTACCAGATACATTTCACTAAAACTAAAGAATAATCGTAGCACAAGCTTTTTGGACATTTTGTATTTCAAAAAATTTCCTTTTATTCTGTAATTCTTGTGAGAAAAATCATGTGATTTACGGAAACTACCGGATATAACCCTAGGTTTACCCTTGATTTTGTAACTGTCCAATACGCACACATAGCCTCTAGGCATTCTTAAAATGATTTGGATCAAAAGCGATAAGCATCTTTTTTGTTTTAGCTATAAGTAAACATATAGTGCATCAAATTTAACAAAACGCACATTATTTGATACCAAACCTCAGAAGCCAGTAACTTTTTCTTTTTAGACTTGTGAGACTAAAGTTAGACAAACAAAAAAGAACAGTATGTATATCACCATGAACTCTCTTTATCATGTTATCGAAGTGACATAATTTATAATTACATGTTTTATTCATATTGTAACGGCCAAGGGTGTATATGAGTCTAGGTGGCTGCGCGGATGAAGATTTGATATTACTGATACGTTGTGGTTTGTAAGTGTCATTTTCTTTCGATCGATTCTATTCCTTACATATATACATTCATATTTATTTCCTTTACAATACTCCATACGTTCTTAAGACTTCTGTTCCGAAAAAAGCAACTTTACGTACTTTAGCTATCAAATGTATTTGAAAATATGTTTAAAAGTAATAATTAAGAGATCTAGTATAACAAAGAAACACGATTCCATCAATCCACTCAAGTCTACGTAGTTATAATATGCAAAAGAAGAAAAAAAGGAACATGCATATATAGGACTTGCATGACAATGTTCTACTAGGATTTCTTTCAATAAAGATACCAATTAGCGAAATAAAGTTACGAGGGAGAGGTACCCTCAAGCCATAAGCTCGCGCCAAGCTAACAGCCGAGGAAAACCTCGCGCCATCGACACCGTGGCTGGCGCCATCGGGTCTCATGCCGTGGCCACCAGCTAGCGCCAAAGGTATTTTTATTTTTTTTGAATTCGAATGTTGGGCAACGGAAGTTTTATGGGTTTTTGAATTTTTTGACCGTTTTTTGCTAATAGATACACCTTTTTACCCCTTAAAAATCCTATAAATATCACCTTATTCTACCATATTTTACATACTCTTCCAATATTATACACATACACATTTGAGAAGTTAAACGCCGCCGTTTTTGCGGCTAGGAACAGTGAAATGAACAGTACCCGGCCCACTGGGCTCGGGTACTGTTCATCGGCCCAAAAAAAAAAAACTTTATAATCCCCCTCCCTTTTTTTGGCCGAAAAAAAAAACGGGACGTACTCTCATTTTTAACTATTTACGACTTTCTATCGGCCTGGGCAAAAAAAAAACGCGTGATTGCCATTTAATATAAGAACAAAAACAAATTATTAAATATGAGACCGAAAAAAATAAACCCGAAACACATTTGAAAAGTTATACTACGTCGTTTTTGACTTGCTACTACAGTAAAATGAACAGTACCAGGCCCAGTGGGCTCGGTTACTGTTCATGGGAAAAAAAAAATTATAATCCCCCTACGCTTCTTTGGCCAAAAAATAAAGAAATTTTTTTTTACGGGACATACTCTCATTTTAAACTATTTACGACTTTCTATCGGCCTGGGCAAAAAAAAAAAAAAAAAAAAACCCCGCGATTGTCATTTAATATAAGACCATTAATACTCCACAACAACACGCGAAAAATTAATGCTCGCAGCAACGCGCGGGTAATCTTGCTTGTTATTTATAACACACAATTATCTACTTCTCTTATTTTTTTTGTATCCAAAATGAATCCCAACAATCCCAACACTCCATGGATAACCGGTATGCTCAACGACCCCCAAAACCAAATTCCGAGCTCTTCTTCGGCTAATCCCAACCTTAACTTTCCCAACTATAACCCGTATGTTAATCCCGATAACC